>PVLC010003959.1:0-46489 GCA_004027655.1 Graphiurus murinus | reverse complement strand
GAAAGCCAAATTCTGAAGAATTTTATTTGATGTTTAAGGGAGCTGCAGCTGTAAAAGGGAGGGACCCAAACTTCTGACTTTTATTTTGTACTGGTCTCTGTCTCCCCGCACCCCCAACCTATCGCCTCCCAGGTTGTCCAGACACTGTATCCCCGGATGTAGTTTATTTCCGGCCCAGACCACCAAAGACGGAAGCACCAGGAACCGGAAACCACAGGGAAGATAACGGAAAATTAGAAGCTCAGGAAAATGGCACCCCAAAATTCTGTTTATGAACTGTTGAGTTTACCTTTGACCGCTGGCCCGTTTTCTCGTCCCAATTAGCATAAGGACCACTGGGAACTGAACTCAACAGGCATCCTCGTGGATCTAACAGACTACTGGTTGGTCACGTGACAAAGACTGGGTTTTCAACAGTTTCGCAGAACTGTTGAAAACTCAACTGCCACTATAAACATAGGGTTGGGGGGGCAGCAAAGGGGTTGTTTTTGGAAACATGGAACTCTTGGGTATCCTGATTGTGGCTGTAATTGCATGAAACTATACATGTGTTAAAGTTTATAGAAATGTAAACCAAAAGAAAAAAAGCAATTTGGGGTAATAATAAAGGATGGCATTTTAGGCCTGGGGATATAGCTTAGCATTAGAGTACTTTCCTAGCATGCATGAGGCTCTAGGTTTGATCTCAATACGGAAGGAAGGAAGGAAGGAAGGAAGGAAAAAAGAAAAAAAATTAAACATGCCAGCTCTAGAGCCTTACTTTTGAGGCTGCCTGGATTCGAATTCTGGTACCACTGCCAGGCGCAGTGGTGCATATCTGTAATCTCAGTACTTGGGAGGCCAAGCAGGAGAATCACAAGTTGGAGGCCAGCCTCAGCAACTTAGCAAGATCCTATTTTAAAATAAAAAATTAAAAGGGCTGGAGGTATAGCTCAGAAGCCCTGGGTTCAATCTTAAGTACCAAAAAAAAAAAAAAAAAAAAAAAGCAGGCAAGTTCTCTGGTATCCAGATGCTCTCAATTCCCCCCACCCACCCAGGGGAAGGATAGCATGTTGAGGTGTTTGCCTTTTCAGGGACAGGATTTATTGTTTCTGAGAGGTGTTTTGTGAAACCACTTCAGAGTTAGAGAAAACACATCCTTTTGCCATCTGGAGTCAGAAAGAGTAGGGAGTTTGTAGTCTACTGTTTCTGGCAGCTGGTGGGAGTGAGAGGAAGTGCAGTCATAGGGAAAGAAAGTGAAAATCTGCCACCCTCCCCTTCACCAATTGTGTCAATTGAAGATTTCCAGCCAGTCCTAAAGGACACATGTCATTCACCCTTCCCCACCTGCCTCCAAAGAGGTGTGTTGGCCCAGGTGTGGAGAAATACTTTTAACCTTCAGTAAAATCCAGCATTGTAAGAAAGGAAAATGCAGTCTGATGTGGTACACTCCTATAATCCAAGCACTTGGGGGGCTATGACAGAAGGATCACAGGTTCAAGGCCGGCCTCAGAAACTTAGCAAGGTTCTCCACAACTTAGTGAGACCTTGTTTCAAAATAAAAAATAAAATAGAGTGGGGGATGTGGCTCAGAGGAAGAAAGCTTTTGGGTTTGATCCCCAGTGCCACACACACACACACACACAAAAGATAGATGCTTGAGTAGCTAAGATGGGTATCTCATGTTCAAGGACAGCCTCAGCAATGTAGTGAGTCTCAGCAACCTAGCAAGACCTTGTTTCAAATAAAATAGGGCTAGGGGTGTAGCTTGGAGGTAGAATGCTCCTGGATTCAATCCCCAGAAAAAAAAAAAAGAAACAAAGAAAGAAAGGAAAATGGAGGGAACTAGAGAATATGATTCTAAGTGAGATCAGCCAGTGTCAGAAGGTCAAATGTCATATTGTTTTCTCTCATATGTGGAAGCTAGAGAGAAAATAGGAAACAAAAGGGACTTCATGAACATGAGAAGAGAGACCAGTAGAAGAGTGGAAGGGAATCAGGAGAGGGAAGAGAGTGGGGGAGTGTGTGGGGGGGGAAGAGGGTTGATGAAGATAACAGTTCAAATAATGCTCTATCCATATATGAAAGTATCACAACCAGTCCCACTAACGTGTATGGGGAGGGAGGGATGATGAGGGAAACACACCAAGTGCTGTGTGCATGTGTGCTTGTATCACTTTGAACCTCACTATGATGTATAATTACAATGCACCAATAAAAGTATAAAAATAAAGAAAAATTAAGAGAAGAAAAAAACAAAGGAAATAACAGTTAAGTAGTGCACTGCTCCTTCCAATCAATCCTTTTCATAGTAAATGGAGTAAGCATTCCAGAACATTCACTCTGAAACTAGGGGATTTGAACACTTTACATCATTTCTCCTTGACCTTAGGAGTGACTACAAAATTTTAAACATTCTTTACAAGGCCTTTCACAATCTGTTGCCACCTGACACTTTCTTGGTACTGGGGATTAAACCCAGGGTTATCTTACCATTGAGCTACACCTCCAGCCTTATTTTATTTTTTATTTTGAAACAGGATCTCCCTAAGTTGCTGAGAGTCTCACTAAATTACCGAGGCTGGCCTGTGATTCCCCCGTCTCACCCTCCTAAGTACTGGAATTGCAGGCATGTGCCACCACCTCAGGCCCAGTAAAAGTATTTTTAAAAAGAAAAAAAAAACAAGACTTTTTAAGAGAGTGGAATCAAGCTAGGATAGAGCTGTGTAAGCCAGGAGGAACAACTTGTGGGTTCCCTCATTTCTATCTTTTCCTCAGCCAGACTCCCTAGGCTTGGGAAAGATAGGAGAAAGAAAAGAATAGATACTTCCTTTCTAGCTGTTGAAATGTTGGAATACTTTTCATACTGATTGGAAAATGCCTTGAGTACTCTTAAGTGTTCCATAACCTCTCCTTCACCTCATATTTTGTGAGTCTTAGGCTCACTGGTAGGATACCACTGGGGACTACCCTAGTCCACCACCTAGGTGTAGGTGTGTCAGCCTGTCTTTGGTAGCTTTTTCTCTCTAGTCCTTCTTCCATTCAAAATAAGCAGACCTGAACCCTGTGAGCAAATATGAACTCCCCATCCGTGTTGTGAGGCTGCATTTTGCATGTGACCTCTGTTTGTACTTGGAGATATTGCCTGCTAAAAGTCTCAGGAGCTGTGTCTGCTCTCTTTTTAGGATGCCTGCTCCCTTAGAGGTATCTTTCAGTCTTCTATGGGGCCCTGGCCTATGCTTGATTTGAAAACTCATGCCTGTCTACCAGGCTGACCATCCAGCCCACCAAGAGGTTCCTGTTTCCACTGGATGTGCCTACTCCATTCTGTTGGTGTCACTGAACTACACCAGGATTTATCTTGCCACAGGACATTTTGGACAAGGGTCTAGTGTTCTGTGAAGCAGTATAGAATGGTAGCTTTGGAGCTTGACTATCTATGATTTTGAATCTAACTCTATGACCTCTTGTGTGACTGTGGACAAATTCCTCAGCCTTTCTGGGCCTCCATACCTCATCTATAGCATTTATTTCATAGGGTTGGTGGCAGGATTAAATGGCATCATAGTGGAAAGCACTTAGAAGAATGCCTGGCCTGTAATAAAATTTTCACAGATGTTAGACTTTATTATTTTTTGACGTTTTAGTGGGCACATTTAGGCATCATTTTCACTATGATTGCCTCTTTTGATCTGCATAACATCGCACTTTTTGAGGGGAATAACTAACACTAGGCTATAGTAAGTGAAGTGACCATAGTTAATGACAAGTTTCCTGATTCATGTCCAATGTTATTTTCCCCACCAGGGAGCATTGCAATAGGTGGATCATTATTTATTCAATAAACATGTATTAAACAGCTACTATGTGTCAGGCACTGTGTTGGGTACTAAGGGCAGAGCAGTAGGCAAGACAGGCTCCTGTGCTCCTGAAGTTACAATTCTGGTGGGAAGAGACAGTGGATAAGCAAATAAATAACAACAAACAGGATGTATTAGTGTGATAAAAATAACACAGGGTGATGTGATTAAAAGTTACCTTGAGAGATAAGGTAGTAAATGAAGACTTTTCCTAAGAGGCAATTTTCATGACAAGGAGTTGAGCTAGAAACCCTCTCACCTGACTCTGTGGCTGGGACCTGGGAGGGAAGTTCTCATAAGAAGGGTGTCCTTATGGGTCACCAAATGCAAGTGGAAGAATCAAGAGGGAAACCGTCAATGTAAGGGTGGCTTGGCGTCCGAAGTCACAAAAATGTTGAATTGGAGACTTCTGGAAAGAGGCAGGAGAGCAAAGAAACTTGTGAACAGTAGAAGGGGATTTTTTTCTATTTTGTAAGTTTAAACTTTCCTTTTGATACTAAGAATGGAACCCAGGACCTCATGCATCCTAGGCATGTGTACTACCACTGAGCTACCCCCAACCCTAAACATACATTTTCTTTTAACCCAGGGGCATTTTACCTCTGAGCCACATCCCCAGCCCTATTTTAAAACATAGTATCTCTAAGTCACTGAGGCTGGCCTTGAACTTTCGGTTTTCCTGTTTCAGCCTCACAAGTACTGGGATTATAGGCATGCACCACCACACCCAGCTCCTAAACATATTATTATTATTATTATTATTATTATTATTATTATCATCATCATCATCATCATCATCATCATCATCATCGTACCAGGGATTGAACTCAGGAGCACTCTACCTCTGAGCTACACCCTTAGCCCAATTTTTTTTTTTTTTTTGCGGTACTGGGGATTGAACTCAGGGGCATTCTACCTCCGAGCTATACCCCCAGCCCTATTTTTTATTCTTTATTTTGAAACCGAGTCTCACTAAGTTGTGGAGTGCCTCACTAGGTAGCTGAGGCTGGCGGCGAAACCGGATCCTCCGGTCTCAGCCTCCCGAATGCTGGGATTACAAGCATGCGCCACCACGCCCGGCTTTTATTTTATTTTTGAAATATGGTCCCTCTAAGTTTCAGATGGCCTTGTTAAGTTACTGAGGTTGGCTGTGAACCTGTAATCCTGTCTCAGTCTCCCAAGTACTGGAATTACAGGCACGTGCCTCCACACCTGGCTTCCTAAACATATTTTTAAACTAACTTTAAGTATAATCTAGATAGAATAAAATTCATTAATTTTAAGGGTATAAGTTGATGAGTCTTGAGAAATACACATATCAGTGTTAGGTTCTTCCTCTATCAAGATATATAGATTTCTATGACCCCAAAATGTTCCCCTGTGATCTTTGAAATCAATTCTGGCCAGGTATTATGTAGAATGTTCTTCAATTTGGATCTTTCTGATGGTTTCTTATGATTCAACAGGGGGTTTGGTTTTTTGGCAACAGTAACACACAGGTGATATGCTCTTATCACATCCTATCAGAAGATTAATATGTCTTTACTGGTGATGTTAACCTTGATTGTCTAAGTAAGATGTGCCTAAAGTGTTTCTCCATTATAAAGTTACTATTTTTTCCCTTTGTGATCAATACATATCTTTAGGGATATACTTCTGGTATTTAAGTTGGCATTAAATAAGACCTGTATGTCGAATTAGAGCCTAGTTTTATTTATTTTAGTTTTACTAGTCAGGAACATGGTCTATTTTCTATGTATCTATTTCCTTTTATTTTTCCCATTCACATTTTATAGTTTTGTTATGTTTTAGTGGTACTGGGGATTAAACCCCTAGCCCTTTATTTTTTGTTTTGAACCAGGGTCTCACTAGGTTTCTGAGAGTCTTGCTAAGCTGCCAAGGCTGTCCTTAATCCTGCAATCCTCCTGTGTTAGCTTCCCACGTACAACACTATACCTGGCTATATTTTTTGTTGTTTTGTTTTGTGGTCCTGGGTATTGAACCAAGGGGCATTCTACCTGGGAGCTACACTCCCAGCTGTATTTTATTTTTTCTTTGGAAACAGTGTAACTCAGAGGTAGAATGCCCCTTGGTTCAATCTCCAGTACCACATACACAAAAAAGTATATTATTTGACAGGAGGCAAATTTGGATTTGAATTCTAACTCTCCTGGATTATTATTTGTATGATTTTGCAAAAGACATTTAAACATAAGCCTCTAATTTCTCATATCCCATATGGTTTTTAAAAGAATTAAAAAAAGTAATAGTATCTGGCACTACCCTTTCAATGAGGGGAGCCTATTAATAGTGAAAATAGACTCCCCTCTTTTTAGCTGAGTAGCTCTAATATATAGGAATTCAGTAGATCCTTTTAGATTTATTTTATGTTCTAACACCATAGAGACTTTAGTGTGAGGGGACTGCTAAATATTTTACATGTCTCTGAGTCACTGGGGAGAAAGCAGCTAATATTGTTTTAGTTGACTGCAAATTATTACACCTCATCAGTATCTTCTATCTGGTCCCTTTGCAAAACTCATTCATTTCTTCTGGTATTTGGGGATTTGATTTTCATGGATGTACAAATATATTACTTGCAAAAGTGACTTTTTCTACAACTCCCATATTTTTACTATTTACATATTTTCTTTTTTTCATTTTTTTTTTTTTGCAGTACTGAGGATTTAACTCGGGCATTCTACCTCCGAGCTATACCCCCAGCCCTATTTTTTATTCTTTTTATTTTGAAACAGGGTCTCACTAAGTTGCAGAGTGCCTCACTAGGTAGCTGAGGCTGGCTGCGAACCCGGATCCTCCTGTCTCAGCCTCCCAAATGCTGGGATTACAAGCGTGTGCCACCACACCTGGCTTCTTTTTTTCATTATTAGAACTATTTTAATGTAGACTTAACAGGGGCAATCTTGCAAGTTTTTTGTTTTGAACTGGAATTTATCTAATAAGAGCCTTTGTTAGGAAAAATATACTCTGGTCATGTTTAATAGGAGAGAAAGTACTATAGCTCCCCCAAATCCTGATTTTTTTAAGGCTTAAGTGAAACTTTGTCTTCACTGTTTGGATTTTCCTTTGCTACAGATTTTATGTCCCCTTTCCTAAACTTGTTTGAGTTGTTATTTGTTCCCTTTTCAAGTTTTTTAAAGACAGGGACTTCACTGTTTCTTTCTTTTTTTGTGGTGATAGTCTTTCCGGACAATACATTCTCTAAAATACTGTCCTGAGCTGGGTGTGGTGGCACAGGTTTATAATCCTGGTACTTGAGAGGCTGAGACAGGAGGATCACAAGTTCAAGGCTAGCCGCAGCAATTTAGCAAGACCCTTGGTAACTTAGTGAGATCCTGTTTCAAAATAAAAATAAACTAGGGCTGGGGGGAATGTATTTAGGAGGTAGACTGCCTCTTGGTTCAACCTCCTCCAGTACCAAAAAACAAAACAAAACACTCTGGCCATCTCCCTAAAAAGTATTGTTCGTACAAAATCAGTCTTTATCAATGTTTCTGTTTGCTTCATGCTCCATATTATGGCTTGGCATACCACTGTTATTGATCCTCTATATTAAAACTTTTGATATTTTGTTCATTGTGGGGGTTTTGGCATTAATTTTGATTATTTGGAGGAAAAAGTCACCTTTAATGAAAGGCCAGAAATTACATCATTAGTTATTTTACAACTTCGCCATATATTTTATTATATAAATATTTCCAGAAAATAATCAAAGTGACACCCACTAGAGTTAGGCAATGAAAGTTTTTATTATGACTGGGAGGAGGGAAAGAAAATTATGGGTGGGAGAGCCAGGTGTGGTGGTGCACACCTGTAATCTTGGAAGGCTAAGACTGGAGGACTAAAGGCCAAAGGCCAGCCTCAAAAACCCACTAAGACCCTCAGCAACTCAGCAAGACCATCTCAAAACAAAACAGAAAAAGGGCTGGGTTTGTAGCTCTGAGGCAGAATGCTCCCAAGGTTCAATCTCCAGAGGTGAAGAGGAGGAAGAGGGTGAGGGAAGAAAGGGTATTTTGGTGTACATATTCAACCCTAGCACCCAAGAGGCTGAGACAGGAGTCCCACAGGCCCAATGCCAGCCTCAGCAATTTAGTGAGACTTTCAGCAACCAGTGTGCTAAAATATTATTTATCTTTTTTGCTGAATTTTTTGGCCGTGGGGCAAATACTTCTCTTGCCTGGCCCCAGTCTAGTTCTGGACCTGTGGTAACTTCCCGGACAAGTTTTTAAGTTTCCTTGTGAAATGGAATCCTGAAGTCAGAGTGTAACTGTCAAGAAATATCAAGCCAGTCATATTGTCTGCCAGGAGAGAATCATGTTTCCCTCTCTCTTTCTCCTACTATATGCAGGCCTCTCCATTTCCAACTGCTGGCCTTGAGCAAGGCCACACTGCTAGTGGATGCCTGGGATCACTTCTCCTTTACAGAGGTCAAAGGTCCATGTCTCATTCTCAAGGAATACACCCCAAGGACAATTGAGCTCCTCCAGAGCCTTGTCAGAGGCCTTGTAGCCCTAAGACTTCCTTTCTCTGCTGGAGCTGTCAGGTAGCTCTGGCAAGAATCAAGTAACCTCACCCTGAACTTAGCTCACTCACATAAGTTTTCCAGAGAAATTATGGAAGAGAGCCTTGTTCTTCTAATCCTCAACTGTCAAAACTGAAGGGCAGTTGGAGACCATCTGGCCCCCAACCCTCCTCATTTAACATATAACTTCCTTTGCTCCATTTCGTTCCAAGGAATTCCCCAAGGGCATCTCATAACAAAAATCCGGAGTGAGGTAAGAGCCAAGTTAATCAAGGATGTAAAGTACTATGGGACCCAGCTGTGCTAGGGAGGGCTGAGTCATTAGAAATGCAGCCCAGGCCTCTGGATTTGTTTATTAAGGATTTTCTTCAAGGGCAAAGGGAGGGATCTGTGGTGGCTCAACTCCAAAGCTTTACAGGGGGTAGGGAGACACTGGAAAGGGGTTGATTAGCTTTCAGCCTAACTGGAGAGTGTGAAAGAGCCTGCTTTGAAGGGGACTTGCCTTGCCTTCTGACTGGTCCAGGCGTTGTGAAGTTGGCAAACTTTGCCGGTGTGCCTCTTACCTTCTGCAAAAAGTGCCCCTCTGGATCCCCTACTCGGAGGATCTTGCTTTCTGTTCTGAAATCAAGAGAGCACTCCCAACTGGGTTAGGAAAGACTTTGAAAGGTACAGTTTCCTTCACATATTTACGTTTGAAACAAAATCCACCACCACCCTTCCCCCAATAAACCCCAGGGCACCCATTCCTCCAGTTGAACTTCTAAACAGTACAGATGAAGAAACAGGTTACAAGTCTGCCTAAGGCCATTCAACTGGTAAAAGGCAAAACTTTGACCATTGAGTTCAAAAAGGACATCACATTCTGAGCTTGTTCTACTAAGTCACAGGGCCTCTAAGAGTATGGAGGCATGTCCTGAGAGCATTTAGCAAACCAGCTGAGAGGGCCACAGAGTTGAAACTACTGTCTTGATGTTATCTGCAATGAATTCCAGCATCTCAATGGATTCCTGGGAAGCATAGACAGAATCCAGTAACAGTGCTGGACTTTGGGACACTGGGACCTTGAAACTCACAAGGAATTTGCCATCCTATAGATTTATGTTCTTGGAAGGTTTTTCTTTCAGGCTTGTGACAAATAAGGAAATCTCATCAGTTGAAGGAAATTACTCATAAGGAAGCTTTTTTTTTCCTCCACGCATGGGGGCGGGGCAGGGGGATCAGATCCCATGATAATTCTGAGTAGTATTTAGCCATGTGCAATGAACACTGGTGTGTGTGTGCCTGTGTGTGTGTGTATGTGTGTGTGTGTGTGTGTTTGTGTGTGTGTACATGCACATGTGTTGAAGCGGGGCAATATGCACAGGTGATAGTTTCTTCAACTTGTTTTTCATCTAAGCTAGCCCATCTGAACATTCTGTGTGTGTGTGTGCGCGCGCGTGTGTGTGGTACTGGGGGGTTGAACCCAGGAGCATTCTACCTCCAAGCTACAACCCCAGCCCTTTTTATTTTTTGTTTCGAAACAGAATCTCCCTAGGTTCCTGAGAGTCTCGCTAACTTGCTGAGGCTGTCCTTGAACCTACCATTCTCCTGTCTCAGCCTCGCAAGTACTGGGATTACAGACGAACACCACCATGCCTGGCTCAATCTGTATACTCTTAAAAAGACTAAGAAAACCTTATCCTTGGGATTGGAAAGGGGAGTATCAAGTTAGGTGCATTGTTCTGGAAGGAACAGGGAGGCCAAACTCTAAAGTAGACTGTGAACTGAAATTATTTGGCTTAGGGACTTGGAACTGGGTCATATCCCTGTGTCTTGAGTGCTCAGAAAATAACCCATGATGAGATCTGGACACAAGTTCAACATCATACCACAACCCTGGTCAGTGAACCCATTCCCCTCTTATGCCTTAAATGTATTTGATAAAGAAAATGACGACACTGATTTTTCATTTTTTTTTAATTCATGTTCTTGCCCAGCTAGGGCACCCTGTATTTGTGTAGTGTAACTGCTCAGATGTATTGGGAAATACAATCGTGTGTTGTGCAGTTCACTAGCCTGATGGTTGGGGGGGAGGGCTCCAGCTAGGTTGGAATGCTGCTGGGGGGAGTAAGATGGAGAGGAGTTCGAGGAGTTGCTAGCCTACAGGTTACAGAGAAGCCAGTCTAACAGTTGCTTTCTAGCCATGTTACCCACGGCTTCATCCAGTTGTCGCTCCTTGGCAAACTTCATGACCTCTTGAAGAAGATCTCCTACACTGTATCCCTTCTCCGCTGCCTTGGCTGAAACTTCAGGAAGCTGGAGAGAGAGAAGAGATGGTTTGAATCATCCAATGCTCTTCAGAGTAAAGAGCTGCTGGATAAAGTGAATTAACATCTTTCCAGCCTCCCCCTTCACCTCCGCCTTCCCACCCACAAATCTAAGATTAAAATGTTGTAGATCCAGGACTGAAGGCTGCTGACAATGTGTTTCCTTTCCCTTGGACTATCTCTAAAGACATAGATCAAAATGCCAAAGGAACTTTCTTTGGGGCTTCAAAAACAAAGTCTGAAATCGATTGTGTTCACTAAATATTTCTTGCTAAGGGGATGGACCCTTAAATTAGCCTTGCTGATTGTTAGTCAAAGTTTGGGTTGATATTCCTATATCTCCCTAAAAAATTATGAGATTGGAGGGGGGAGGAGAGTAGGGAGACTGTCTAGGCTCAGTTCCTATAGTGAAAAGAATTTGGCTAAGTGTCAAATTTCTCTGGAATCCATCTAAAACTGGAAATGCAGCTGTGGTGTATGTAGGTAGGAGAGAGACAAAGAGTGTGAGCATATGTTTATGTATCAATGCAGGTCTCCTCATTTCCACCCATTTCTTTCTGTGCCTTGCTGCATTGCTTACCTTCTCTAGTTGTCCATCCTCGTCTCCCATGAAGTAGAGCATGGGCACGTTAAATTGGGAGGCTGCAATCCATTGAAGGACAGCCTGGAGCTGCTTCTGCAAATTACTTGTAGAACATTGGTTGTTGACGATGACCTCGGGCCCAGGAGAGTCTTGATAGCACTGTGACATTGCATTTTCATAACCACATCGGGAGGCACACAGGTTGGGATTGCATGCCAGGGCTGCTTGTTCTTCCAACTCAGCAAGGGCAGCTCCGTTGTTGCTGTACTTGGCCATGATCAGGCACAGCTTCATCACAGATTCTACCAGTTGATCTATAAATTGGCGGTTCATTTGCTTCATCCCATTGATAAAGTCCACTTCTGGATTGTCCGGGCATTGTTCTTCTCTGTCGCATTTCTTGGACATGGAAGCTGCTTTGCCTCGGGAGTCATTGCGCTTGTTTTCACCTTCGCATAGGTCATCACAGCTAAAGGGGCTCTCACTTAGCAGTTTCTGAATCAGCGATAGAACCATGTTGGACATATCGAGCTTCTGGGAGTCCATCTGCTGAGTTTCCTTCAGACAAGATGGTCCAGGAGCTCCACGAGTTTCTAGATGCTTCATTGAGAGTGATTTTGAGGATTGGCCTCCTCCACACTTTTCGTATTGGGCACTCTGAGCCATGTAGCCCATGGAGGAACCAGGACAGTCTTCATCGACTGTATCTTTGCCCTTGGCCTGCTGTGTTAGGTGGTACTGAATCAGCATAAGGGCAGATACAATCAGGTCCTTGGCCAGAGAATCAGTGGAAGGGCTGATTTTTTCTCGCTTCTCGTCTTTAGGGGCACACAGTTTGCTACAACCCATCTTGCCTTGGTTCCCCTGCTTCTGGTTCCACATGGTGAGGCTTTCCTTGAGGATGTGTTCGCTGACTTTCTCAGCACTGGTCAGTGATTTGCATGGGTCTGTTTTCATCTTGCCCTTGTCCTTCCCCTTCATCTCAGCTTTCATTGCTGAGAATTCAAGGCTCTGATTCTTGCACTTGGGGTCATGTGAGCCAGCTTTCAAAGAGGCGTATGACAGGCTCTGAGACTTAGTTTCCTTCTTCTCACCCAGAAGGGCACTGACCAGACGCTTCAGCATGGCTTCCATGATGTCTGCTGCGTTTTGTCTTCCATGGTTGAACAGATTCCTCTTGACAGCGGAGACAAAATCGGAGTCAGTCATTAGGACCCCGGTTATATTGTGCAGGTTCTTCATGCAAGAATCGATCAGATCTGATACGATTTCCTTGGTGTGCTTTAACAACACCCTCTTCAGGACCACACAGGCTGGGATCGGCTTCCCACAACTGTGCACTTTCAAAGTCTTCATAACGGAAACCATCATGTCTGATGCCACCTGGTTTGCATAAACCATGAGCCCCTTGCTGATGGAATCTGCAAATTCTTTACTATCTTTTGGGCACATCTGCTTTTCTCCAGTCTTGTTCTTGTTGCACAGTTCGCTGTACAGAAAGGTTTTCCGGCCATCCTTGCACTCTTCTCCTGTGCCACGCATCTCGGCTGAGGTCAACTCCACAGCTTCATGGGCCATTTCCGAAGCAATCTTGCTGACAGCACTGCGGGGACTGTTTTTCCCTTTGTCTCCAGTGGGTGAGTACATCGAATGATGAAGGCATTTGTTTCCACCTTCCAATTTGTCCTTGATTTCTTTACGGGCCATCTGGATTACGAGTGAAGACAGTCGATTGACATAGTAGGAAAGGTCATCCATAGAACATTCTCCGTCAGGGGAGATCACTGCCCTCTGAGTGCTAGGAGATTTTGCTGGAGGAGTCGAAGGACTTTGGTTATTGTTGGTGTTTTTGGCTGCTGCCGTTTCTAGACGTAGGTTTTGAGGTCTTTTGGTCATATAATCCATGTTCAGTTGATTGGCGTAGACACTGTAGCAGTTCCCAGAAGAGAGTTTGCCATCTATGTCTCCTACTTTATGCTTACAGCTAGAAGCTGAGGGGCTTAATGCATGTTGAAAACCCAAGGCATACTTCTGGAGATCATTGAGGAGCCAATTGAGGACACTTATGGGATCAGAGGGAGCTTGTTTGAAAAGGCACACAGATCCCTCCGTCTAAAAAGAGAAGAATACCTATCCATAAGAGTTTGGGTAGGCTACTTTGTTGCCTTATTTTATTTAGAAGATATATCTTCTAAATTGCACTGATTAGGGATTTGACTCTTTGGAATTTGTAAGGAAACATAGGATACAATTATGCTTATTAATGCACAAGTGGCAGCAACAAAAGTTCAGAGTGGATGCATTTGTATGCTTAAGTAAATACAAGCACTGTCAACATGTTTGTCAATTTCATGTGAGTACCTGAGTATGTGTGTTTTACTCAATGTATCAAAAATGTGTCCACTGTGAACATCTGGGTGATAATGTGCCAGTGTGTGTATGTGTGTGCTTATGCGTGTGCATATGCATGAATGACTATGTAATCATGTATAGGCCAATGTGTGCATGTTAGAGTTTGTATTTGACCTGTGTAGGAGTGTAAAAATATGATTGTGTGTTCTAGTGTGTCAGTTTGAGTAATTCATATGTTTATGATATAAATTCACTACTGTGTATCAGGCAGCTATAAATGTATTTATGTGTTAATGCATAATTCACATATTATCATACACATTCATTAATATACTATATAACATTAATGTATTAATGAATATGTATGTCAAAATATGAATATATATAAATAGGGTATTGTACAATGACTGTGCATGTCAATAAGTTGATATCAGTTTATGCTATATTTCTATGCTATGATGATGTTTGACCATGTGAGTGGGTGTTGCACATATCCTGTCATTTGAATATGTTGTGAATAATGTTATTCACATGAATCTGTCATTGTATTTGTGTCAATATGCATACTAATGTGTACAAACAAGTCACTTAGTGTAAATTTGTATGTATGCCTGTCATTGTGATCCTGTATGATATAGGTCTTTGTATAGACATGCAGTCTGTCTGGTCACTGTGGTTTTTTTGATCAAGGTTTATATGTGTGTGAGTGCATATTTATGCATTTTGAGCATGAATGTGGATGCAGGTGCTTATGTTTGTCACATGTGGGCATGCCACTGCATATGACTCTGTATTTCTTTGTATATGTGTGTTGGTATTTTTATGAATTGGTCAGTATGTTTAAGTTGTCTATATCGATGCTTGTGTGTATTTGTAAATGTCACATATAGCCACATGTGTGTTGTTGGTTGTATAAATTATTTTTAAATGGATATGTGGATGTGTTTCACTTTATACACATTTCTGTGTATATACCTGTGCTTCAGTGACTATGGATGTACATGTTGGGATACTATGTACACATCTTCCACTTATTCCTAAGTACTGCTGCCCTCTTTGCCCCTCCCATTGTGTCATTTCCCCTTTTCACTGAATTCCTGGCAATGTAAGGTCATGATAAGGCTGACTTTTGCAAATGGGCTTAAGTTATAATCAAGGCAATGTGAATTGTATGTAGGAAATATGGGCTGTTCTTTTAGGTATAATTTATTCCTTGAAGACTCCAAAATGGGGTTGGCCACCTCCAACTAAACTTAAAACTCTTTGAAGAATGTTATGTAATTTGTTTTTATTCCTTGGGGGTTGCTCCCCTCACTCCAAAGGAGTCTGGGGCCAGAAATGAGGTTTTGGTTATAACAATGAGCCTAGAAACATGGAACAGAAGCAGTTGACTCCTTTGCACTAAAGCTGAATAACCTGTTTCAATAACATCAGCTCCAGACTTGTAGAAATGTGGGGGTGACTTGTGTGCTCCAATGCCCTCCCCTAAACCAGGAATCCAACAGATATAATTTGAAATATTTACACAAAACCAATGGATTCTGTATGTGAAAGTGGTGTGCAAGACTAATTGCTTGCAGATTCTAAGTTGTTATGAATTTCTCTTTGTTTCATGTCCCTCTTCCTTCCTTATCGGATGCTAGGCAATGTGGCACATACATGTCTATTATATTCCAGCAAAGGATGTTGTTTATAAGTCCAAATCTTTGTTAGGATAAGAATAGCAAGATTCTCTTTGGGATAGATATCTAGAAATCAGGAGATGGTATACTGAACCTCTGTGATTAATGAATGTTATTAAGTACTTGGGTGTTGAACTTACCGTGACCCTGAACTTAGTCCAGTGTTCTCTAGAATGTCATAGTGTTCAAATTGATGGACCTATTGGACAATAGCTTCCTTACTATCTCTGAACCAGAGTCCTCAGACTCTGGCCCTAGGGAGTGGTGGAATGTCAGAAGCTAAGTGTACCTTAGACTGGTCTTGTTTCTCAGTGTCTTTGATCACAATAATCTCTTTTTCTTCCAGATTCTCCAAGTTTAAGTCGCCTTCTGAGCTGCATCCAGCACCCTATGGGATTAAAGGGTGAGATCATGAACAGTTGCTTTTTGAGACTTCTCCAAGCCGCCCCTCTAGGCTACCACTTCAAATCATGAATGCCATGTTTATTATTATTCCCTCCCCCCCTTTTTTACAGGACAGATAGGCTTGCAGTGGTATCTAGTCTTTGAAGCATGAGATAAAGTTTTTTCCACAAGTTACGACGACCCTCTGAAGATGCGCACAAGGCCATCAGTCTCAAGAACAGTATTCTATTAGTTACCACCCTTTCAGAAAGGGTTTCAAGACTTTTCTGACATGCTATTTTTCTATGCTTTAATTCTTTTAGCCTCAACAGCAATTATGTGGCTTCTAAAATGAGATTTGGTATCAAGAGTGACAAAACATTTGGAACTAGGGACACTGGGCTCATGAGAATGATGGCCTTCCACCTGATTCCCCTCTACCTTTCCACCCTCTGCCACAACCCTTACCCTTCTTAGCAGTTTCCCTCCAACTTGGAGCAGAAAATATTTACCTTGGAATCTTTATCTTCCACATTCAGGGTGGACACATCCACAAAGCATATCTGCATCAAATTAGGAGGGTGAGTTTAGATAACTCTAGAGAAAAGGCAATAATTTCTCTTTCTCAGAGATGATAATAGCACTTACCTCATGGAGTTCCTGTCACAATCGACTGAGATAGTGCATGTAAAGCTTATAGCAGAATGTAGCGCATAGTAAGTACTCAATAAATGATAATATTATGACAATTACTAAGCAAATGGAATCCTAACATTGCTATATTTCCTAAATGAGAATACCAACCTACCAGAGAGAGGCCCGAAGGACAGTGTTTGCATGTATTGAGAAAACTGAGAAGTAGCTTGCCCAAATGACACAAATTCCAAGGTGGACTCCATTCCCCTGGCTTTTACTATGCCTGTGTTTTCCAAAATGTGGTCTTTTGCTATTGATGATATAAACGATTTTAGGTAGTACATGAGTAAATATTTCTGTGTTTAACATGTGCACTGTACTAGAACTTCAAATCTGTGAGATTATGGATAATATCGCCTAGGGTGACAGTCACTTTTAAATGTAAGCTCAAAACATTGCAAAATATATTAAGGAGATAGTATGGGTGGGACTTGAACATGATAAAAAATGTGAGGTACTGTGCAAATCACTTGAAGTCTGGGAAACAGAATAGAAGTTGTTTGAAGTATTTTGCCCTCCTGAGAGGCCCTAGGGTAACTTATGGCTAGTGAGGCAACATTATGACTTAAGAGGTCTTAGGTAATAGGGGCTGGTTACTAGGCAACCACCACTCCTCCCTCCCCTCAGCCTCCTCCCTAGCCTCCCTCTGGCCTCCCTTACATCACTCCTCATTTTGCCCCTCCCCTGATTCAGCCTGGTGTGATATATACATATGCTGGCCCCTGAAAGACCTCACTGAGCTTGGTTGCTTGGAGAAGTCACAGTATCAACCTCCATGAGTTTCTCTTGGGCCCCAGTGTGTCTATACCTGTAGGCCACGTTTTTTTCTACTCCTAGATGGGAGTAGTTTAGTATCTTACCACTTTTCGTTCCTGATCTTGCTGTCCAGTTGGGCTGTAGAGGTCTACCTTACACACACCCCTGCGGCTATGTAACCAGTCAATATCATCAGACATCTGGAAGGAGAAATGAAAGAAATCTGAAATGTTCAGAGTTGTTAGAAATGGGGTTGGTTTAGATAGAATTTCTGGAAGAGGGCCCTGAAACTCATCTGTTTCATATAGGTTTAGGCTAGGGAGGGCACAGTGAGCAGAACACTCTGAAATGTTTGAAGATGAGGAATAAGATCATTAACTTTTACCAAAACTCATGGTCTCCTTTACTTTAAACTCCTCCCACACCAAGTATTTGGAACCGAAGGAGTATCATATTGACTTGGGAGAACATCAGCTAGGGAAAATGGAGAACTGGGAATCAAATTTCAAAGGATATCTAGAGACTGTGAGGATTTAGTGATTTACTTCTACACAACTCTTGTCAAGTGTCTACATTTCTTTACACACTTTTGTACCTTCAAATAATCAAACTGACCTCACCCCCTTTAATTTAATGCTTGCTAACCTCAGTTCAACTAGAGTTTTCTCTTTAAGATGAAATTAGGTAAACAGCTGTGCCAATCAGTCAGGGAGAACAAGGTTCTGAACACTGAGTAAACTCATTCTAATAGCCATGAATTCAACACTAAGAGATAAATATGGGAGGGAAGACCAGATCCTAATCCCAAAAGATCAAGTTTAATTTTGTTTTAGAAAGAAAAACTAAGCTCAGCCAATTTCCTTCCCCTCTTCCCCCGGGGCCACTACCCAGCCCAGCCTGGAACTAAGTCAAAAGAAAGTGGCAGAAGTGAGTGATGGACTTTTGTTATGTATAACCAATTAGGAGTTCAGTAGACATGTTTTGGTATCTGGGGCTTGAAATTGATTTATTTTTTTTTAATTTCGAGAGAAATCCCTTTTTCTAAATATGAGAGGGCTATTAACTCCTTTTTCGATAGATAGACAACTTCCTTCCCCAGCTCCCATCAAAAAGTTACTCTTTTTTTCTTTAGTTCTTCAAAATAATGTCATTTTCCTCTTTTATCCTTCTCTCTCCCCTCCCTCCCTTTCTTCTCAGGCATTCCCTATTTTCCTCCCTCCTCCCTTCTCTTTCTCCCTCCCTCCTCCTCCCTCCTTTCCTTTCTCTTTCTCCCTCTGTTCCTCCTATTTTCTCTCCCTGCCATAAACCTTTTTTTAATAGCTATCCTCTAATGGTCGTCATTTCTCATGACAATACTACATTTGTACCTGTACCACCCTGGCCAACCTCCCACCCCCACCCTGAGAACTTCCTTTCAAGAATCTCTAGGAAACCTTGAAAAAGTTATAGAAAAAAGACTTTCCACAACTCAGAAGAGTTTCTTTTTTTCAAGAGCTAATGATCATTAGCCTAGGAAAAGAGAGAGGGAGGCAGAGACATCCCTTGTGATATGGCACAGTCTCAGCCCACATCCTAAACGACCATAAAGATAAACTGTCTAAACTTACCTTGATATTGAAGTTTTTTTGGACTTTTGGCCGAAAATGTGCCACCCAGAAGGGAGATGTGCCCCTTTAGATGGAACTGGGCAGTGCCAGGTTCTTGGGCACCTGCAGCTGGCTGCTACCCCCGTCAGCTGTTGGACTAGACTGCTGGGCCAGGCTTTGCCCTGCTGGCTTTGACCCTGGGTGTGACAATGGGGTTTGTTGGGTCATAATGGCTGATGCTGTAGCAACCTGAGCAAAGGTGTGGTAGGCTGGCAAACCCAGTCCCTAGTCATATCAAGAGCACATTGGGCTTCCTGCTGTGGGACAAACTTTGTACGTTATTTTCTAGGAGGGAACACATATTTTTTTCACAATTTCTCCAGTTCACAACCCTTCAATATCACCCATCTCTTTCCTTTCCTTGCTAGAGCTCACATTAGTTAACAATTTGGTGAAGAACTGTAGTTTTCACATAAAGAATGACTACTAGTCTTTCTGAACAAACCTTTCACATTTTAGCTCATTTCTCTTTGAGTTCCCCACTACCACATCACAGTTATGTGACAAGAGATCTTTGGATTTGTGTGGAAACAGAAATGTTGAATAAAGTCATTTCTGGGTAAAATAGAAAGATGGAGGTGGCTTTAGCAGGATCTGTGGTTTCATCCCACTATTAGGATGCCCTCTCAGCTAGTCAAAGGGAAGTGAGAAGATGCCCCTACCTTTATGATAACTGAGCAGGGTACTTCAGCAAGCCTTTGGAGGATTTTTGTTCTTGTTAACTTGGATGTCATGATGACGCTTCCACTCTTAAGATGTTTCGTCTTTCCTCAGTCCTCCATACTCTCCTGAAGCCTTCACCACCAGTTGGTACTAGAATTTCAACTTCATGACATTGTAGTTTCTATAGAGAATGGTGACAACACAGGGTCAGAGGCTTTATTCTTAGGATTCTAGTTGCCCCAAGTGGCCTAGCAAGCTCTGATCTTCACAGTGAGATTTAAAATAGACCAGAGAAAAGCTGATTCTATTGGGACAGGGTCAGTCTTTTATAAACTCCTATGAGAAGGCTTAAGCCTCACTATTTTCTATTATGTCCAGTACTGATTATTGATTACAGTATTTTTTAAGAGAATTATACAGTACATACTTTGTTCACCCTCAGCTTGGAAACATTAGCCTACACAAAATGGCACTTAACCTGTGCCCAAGTCACATCTTATCATTCCTTGTCCTTTTATCACGTCTTTACTTTCACCTCATGTGTGCAAGTAAATACATCTGAATTAAAATCCAGTTGGTAGCCGTCCGTGGTGGCACACACTTGTAATTCCAGCACTTGGGAGGCTGAGACCACCGGAGGATCCAGGTTTGTGGCCAGCCTCAGCTACCTAGTGAGGCACTCCGCAACTTAGTGAGACCCTGTTTCAAAATAAAGAATAAAAAATAGGGCTGGGGGTATAGCTCAGCAGTAGGATGCCCCTGAGTTCAATCCCCAGTACCGCAAAAAAAAAAAAAATCCAGTTGGTATGATCCATTAAATGAGAGAGTTTCATAGTCTTGGTTCTATCTCCATTAATTATTGTCCCATTACCCCTGAGGCTTCATGTCTGAACTCTGCTGTACAGCTTTGGTCCTGTTAATTAATGATGTTAAAGAGCAAGATATTGGTTAAAAGTGGCAAGATGGATCTCATTCAGGGCGCCACATTAGAGGAGAGAGGCTTCAGTTGAAGAGAGGTCAACAACATTGAAACAAAAGGCAGGGTGTACTGAAAAAAAAGTGAAAATGTGCCAAGGGATTTGGGGGTGGTGAAGTTGTTTAATGTGATTAGGGCATCTGTATTTGCTACCTGGTGCCAATCAGGCTCCTATCCTTCCCAAGAGACTGGGAGACAAGAGCCTTATCTTTATTGATGATTGCATTTCAAAGGGATGTTTTCCAAGTCCTTGAGAAAGACACTCTGGATTGTAGAAGAAAACATCTTAAAGATACGGAGAAAGGCCAGACATGGTGGTCCATGCCTGTAACCCCAGTAGTTGGGAGGCTGAGAGAGGAGGATCATAAGTTTGAGGTCAGCCTCAGCAATTTAACGAGACTGTGTTTCAAAATAAAAATAAAAAAGAGCTAGGAGTGTAGATCAGAGGTAGAATGCCTCTTAGTTCAATCCTCAGTGCCACAAAAACAAAACAAAACATAAAGAGACAGAGAAAGGATTTATAATTCCAAGTGTTCTTAAAGTACATGTTCCAAGGAAAGGGAGTCAGGACCTGTAGATAGGTTTTGGCTAGAATAAGTAATTATTCTGGCAGCACTGAGCTTTCTCAAGCAGATATTTTAAGGGGGTTGGAGGTCATCATTTTAGGGACATGGCCTTATGCTTATATAGAAACTGTGCCAGTGTTTGTTCAAGTCTCAAGTGTGTGATTGTGGAAGGTGGGGTGAATGAAATCATGCTGAAAATTGCAGAACTTATAGGCCAATGTTGAGGCCTAGTTGAGAAGAGGGCTCAAAGGAGCCTGTCTAAAGTCCAGTCAAGAAGAGAGTCTTTGTGTCAATGGTGATGTTTCAGTCATTATTCTCAGTGCTGTGATCTAAAATACCTGACAACCACAATTTATAGGAAGGAAGTTCACAGTTCTGGAAATTTTAGATGTTTCAGTCCATATTAGGCCAGGTGGAGCTCAGGGAATAGGGGCATAGTAGTGGGAAGGAGAGAGAGAGAGAGAGAGAGAGAGAGAGAGAGCGAGCAAGCATGAGTGAGCTAGATAAAGGGCTTTGTTCTCACATGATGAGGCCAGAAGCAGAGAGAGCTAGAGAAGCAGGTACATGGGTGCATATATAGTCCTCAAAGCCACACCCTTGGTGTAGCTGGGTCACTAACTGATGAGACTCACTCACATGACTCTACTATATCATCTCCGAACATCAACACATGAATTCCTAAAGTATAACAAGTAATAAACTACAATTAGCATTATAGGATCTGTTTTTCCTACACCACCCTTTTTTTTGTGTGTGTGGTACTGGGGATTGAACTCAGGGGCATTCTACCTCTGAGCTACACTCCCAGCCCTATTTTTTATTCTTTATTTTGAAACCGAGTCTGACTAAGTTGCGGAGTGCCTCACTAGGTAGCTGAGGCTGGCCGCGAACCTCCGGTCTCAGCCTCCCGAATGCTGGGATTACAAGCGTGCGCCACCACGCCCGGCTCTACACCACCCTTTTTTCAAAGGGAAGTTTTTTCAAAAAGTGACTTAAAGCCAGGGCCAGTGGCACACACCTGTAATCCTAATACTTGGAAAGCCGAGGAAGAAGGATCACAAGTTCTAGGCTAGCTCCGTCAATTTAGCAAGACCCTGTCTCAAGATAAAAAGTGAAAAGGACTGGGGATGCAGCTCAGAGGTAGAAAACCCCTGGGTTCATCTCCAGTAACACAAAAAACTATTTAAAACATTTTTTTTTGCGGTACTGGGGATTGAACTCAGGGGCATTCTACCTCCAAGCTATACCCCTAGCCCTATTTTTTATTCTTTATTTTGAAACAAGGCCTCACTAAGTTGCGGAGTGCCTCACTAGGTAGCTGAGGCTGGCCACGAACCCGAATCCTACGGTCTCAGCCTCCCAAATGCTGGGATTACAAGTGTGTGCCACTACGCCCGGCTCTATACTTATTTTTAACTGATACATAAAAACGTAAAAATTATATATGTTTATAGAATACCATATAATGTTTCATTACATGTATACATTGTGTAATGTTTAAATTGGGTTAAACAGAACTATTTCCTCAAACATTTGTCATTTTTTATTTTGGTTATAGTGTTTTTAAGAGAATTATCCAATATACCTCACTCAGCCCCAACTTGGAAGCATTAGCCCACACAAAATGGCTCTCATCTGTGCCCAAGTCGTATCTTGTCATTCCTTGTCCTTTTATCATGTCTCCACTTTTTACCTCATGCCATTTTTATGGCAAAAACATTCAAACTTCTAGTTTTTTTTTTACATGTACATTACATTATTTTTATCTATAGTCACCCTATTGTCATCGGAACTTTTTTCCCCTAAGTATATATAACATAGTACACATTGACCAACCTTTTCCCCTCCCTCCTTCTCCCCTATTTTCCCTGGCCTCCTCCTCCAGTAACTGTCATTCTATTCTTAAGTTCTGTGAGATCAACTGTTTTAGATCTCACATATGAGTGAGATCATGCAGTACTTATCTGTCTGCATCTGGCTTATTTCACTAAACATGATCTTTTATACTTCCATCCATGTTGTCCCAAATGACAGGATATCCTTTTTATGGTTAAATAGTGTATGGTGGTATATGCACTACATTTTCTTTATCCATTCATCAAGTTATTTCCTTATTTTGGCTATTGTGAATAGTGCCGAATAGGCTCAAGAGTGCAGATATACCTTTGACAAACTGATTTCTTTTTTTTTTCTATAGATAGCCAGTAGAAGGAGTTCTGAATTATGTGGTAATTCTAGTTTTAGTTAGTTAGTTTATTTATTTATTTTGTTACTGGGGATTGAACCCAAGGGGCCCTCTACCTCTGAGCTATGCCCCAGCCCTTTTTATTATTTTGAAACAGGGTCTTGCTAAGTTGCTGAGGGTCTCGATAAATTACTGAGACTGTCTTCCAACCTGCGATCCTTCTGTCTTGGCCTCCCAAATACTGGGTTGACAGGTGTAAGCCACTACACCCTGCTTAGTTTTAGTTTTCAGAGGAACCTCCACACAGTTGGCTACAGTAATTTATATTCCCACCAACAGTGTTCAAAGATTTCCTTTTCTCTACATCTTTACCAGTCCCTTAATCTTTTGTCCTTTTGATAATAGCCATTTTTATTGGAATGAGATGATATCTCATTGTGGTCATGATTTACATTTCCATGATGATTAGTGATGCTGAGAATTTTGTCATATGCCTTTTGGCCATTTGTATGTCTTCTTTTGAGAAATGTCTATTCTAATAAATAGTCCTGGAAAAATTGGATACCCATGGACAGAAGAATGAAACAAGACCTCTGTTTCTCACTAGTTACAAAAATTAGCTCAAAATGGATTAAAGAGTTAAATGTAAGAACCAAAACTATGAAACTGGTAGAAGAAAACGTAGGACAAATCAGGATACTAGAATGGGAAAGAATTTTTTTGATACTAGGGATTAAACCCAGGGATACTCTACCCTTGAGCTATATATCAGACCTTTTTAATTACTTTGAGACAGAGTCTCACTAAATTTTAGCCTAGTCTAGCCTCAAACCTGTGGTTTTCCTGCCTCAGCTTCCCAAGGATTACAGGTATGCTCTACCACATCTGATTGGGAATCAATTTTTTTTTATTGGATACTAAGGATTAAACCCAGGAACACTCTACCCCTGAGCTACATCTGAGCCATTTTTTAATTATTATTTTTCCTGGTACTTGGGATTGTACCTAGGGGCATTCTACTCTGAGCTACGTCCTCAGACCTATTTTTATTCTTTATTTTGAAAAAGGGTCTCACTAAGTTGTGAAGGGCCTAAGTTGCTGAGGTTGGCTGGAAACCTGTGATCCTCCTGTCTCAGCCTCCCAAGTACTGGAATTACAAGTGTGTGCCACTACGTCAGTCTTAAGGATTTTTTATTCTTTATTTTGAGATAAGGTCTCTCTAAATTTTACCCTAGCCTGGCCTCAAACTTGTGATTCTCCTACCTTAGCCTCACAAGTCATTGGGATTACAGGTGTGCTTTAGTACATCTGTCTGGGAAAGGAATTTTTTGGGACAAGACCCTAAAAGCATAGGAAGCAAAAATAGACAAATGAGACCTCATCAAACTTAAAAGCTTTTTCACAGCAAATGAAATAATCATCAAAGTGAAGAGACAACCTACAGAATGAGAGAAAATATTTGCAAAGTATGCATCTTACAAGGGGTTAATATCCAAATATATAAGGAACTCTAAAGGGAGAGCTTTGTATAATTAAAGACAAAGTTGGAGCTCCTATGTCTGGCACTTCTCTGTGGAATAAGAAGTAAAGGAAGAAAATGTTTATGTGTTCTCCAAGCACATAACACATATCCCTAAGCGATTAAAAAAAAAAAAGCCAAGTTGATGTCTCCCAGCCCAGAAGAGAACAACCATGATCTGTGCCTGGAAAATGTCTTACCAAATCCCCAAATGACAAAGAAAGAAGTATGGATGATTAGAGTGATGTCCCATGGTACCCTAGTCCTGTCATTCTGGAGGCTAACCAGGAGCAGACAAGAGCAGCATTTGGATATGAATCTAATAATGAAAGTGTAAGGAAAGTCAGAGTCAAAGCAGATGTGGCTCAGTCATAGGTCACAGTATATATGCTGCCTCTTCTTTCTCTTAAGCTGCTGAGGCTCTCAAACTGGCCTGTACAGAGTACAGGGATTTGAAAGGGGACAAGGGATATGGAAAGAGTCAAAATAAGGAGTATGCTGTGTTAGTGAACAAATATGTGTGAATATTCTGCACTTAGATGAGCCTTTAAGAACCAAATACCGCTAAGCATGGTGGTGCACACCTATAATCTCAGTCCTTGAGAGGCTGAGACAGGAGAATCACAGATTTGAAGCCAGACTCAATAATTTAGCAAGGCTCTCAACAACTTAGTGAGACCCTGTTTTCCAGTAAAAAGTAAAATGGGACTTGGGGTATAGATCAGAGGTAGAATGCCCCTGGGTTCAATCTCTAGCACCAAAACCAAAAAACAAAACAAGAGTCAAATACAGAGATGTTAAACACTATAGTCTTGCTCATCATTTTTTTCCCTCAACAACCATCATTCATTTTCTCACTTGATTTATTCTACCCAAACATCTTCTCACCTACATAAACTTGCAAATAATAGCGCAAATCAACATGTTAACTATGCTTTGAATTTGCATTTGGTTTGAAAAAGCTATTGAGATAATCAAAATGGGACTTGTGTCCGTAATGCAATTATTCTGAATAATGGCAAAAGGAAATGAAATGAAGTGAACTATCAGCCTTCATGAAATCACTGTCTGCCTGTTAGTCCTGCAGAGTATCTCCCAGCCTCAGATTAGCCTACCTAATTTAGTTTATGGGATGACACCGTGACTCCTTGGAAAATAGACAATGAGACCAATGATTATCAGACATCATTCATAGTAGACCAATAAAACCTCAAATGCCACTTTTTTTGTCTCCTGGATTGTTTTCCAGTCAGGAGAATGCATAATGTCATTTAGAGAAGCTTCATGTAACTAAAGTGAAAATTCAGATGTCTATTCTGAACATCTCAGCAATAGTGTTACATAATTACTTCTATCAAGTATTTACATTATGTCTGCATTGTGTATATCTGTCCTCTCCTATGAGTGATTGCAGGAGTGCAAAGAGAAAATAAAGGACATTTGAAAACTATAAACATTCTCATTTTTAAGTATATTTCAGGGAACAGCTGTTAAAAGTAACTGGACTCTTAGGTATGTTGGGAGTTCCTTTATAGGCAGGGGTTTAATTAGGCAGCCAAGGTCTGTTCTATTGCCTTATTGTAGAAAATGACTTACAGCTATTTTTGAGAGACAGGTTTGGCCTCACCATGGCCATTTTTTTGTCAGGCTCCTTTCTCTTATAATTGTGAAATTTCTTTCCTTTGATTTCCTAGAACATTTGCTTATTGTCAGTATAATTCATCTGACATTTACTAGATCTGGCCTTGCAGACTTAATTAACTTTTCCTATTCCTGGATCACCAACATTGCAAGCCTGGAGGGCAGTTTCTCTGTCTTTTTTTTTTTCTTTCATTGTATCCACCACAATATTTGGCACATAGCTGGGCTTGTGTAACAAATGATGGTTTTGAGATTTCAGGCAGGAAACCTAATTCAGAAGCCATGGAGTCATGGGATCTGTAATAATGACAAAAGAAAACTTGGTTATCTATTTGAGTGGGCAGGCTGCTTCCCAGAGCAATAAATGTCACACTTTAGACTTCATCAGAATCACTTAGAAAGCTTGTTAAAAAAGATATTTGGGCCCTCTCCCAGAATTTCTAATTCTGTAGGTCTGGAGTGAAGCCTGAGAATTTGCAAGGTACTGTGTTTTACACCCATTCCCTTATTTCTCATACAGCCTTATAAAATGAGTATTATTTTAATTAATTAATTGGTACTGGGGATTGAACTCAGGGGCATTCTAGCTCTGAGCTATACCCCAACCCTTTTAATATTTATTTATTTATTATTTATTTATTTATTTAGTAGTGCTGGAATTGACCTAGGGGCATTCTACTTTCAAGGTACATTCCAGCCCTATTTTATTTATTTGGAAATAGGATGTCCCTAAGTTGCTGAGGATGGCTTTGAACCTGAGATCCTCCTGGCTCAGCCTCCCAAGTATTGCGATTACAGGCATGCGCCACCACACCCAGCTTATTTTTTACTTTGAAAGAGGGTCTCTCTAAAGCGCCAAGGTGGCCTTGAACCTGTGATTCTCCTGCCTCAGCCTCTCAAGTACTAGGATCACAGGCGTGCGCCACTGCGTCCGGCTTTAATTTTATATTTAATCAACACAATAATTGTACATGTTAGTTGGGTATAGTGTGATGTTTCCATACGGGTATGCATCACATAATGATCAAACCAGGGTTATCATTATATCCATCTACTCAAACATCAGTTCTTTGTGGCGGGAACATTAAAAACCCTTTCTTCAAAAGAAAGCAAAAACATTTTACCTCTCTTCTAGCTATTTTTGAGATGTAAAACATCATTGTTAAATATAGTCACTCTACTGTACAATAGAACACTAGAATTTATCCTTCCTGTCTATCAAAATAGTACTATGAATCGCGATTTTTTAAACGAGTGGCTAGCACTTTGACGCCTAAGGCTTCCTGGCTTCCGTAGATCAGACACTGGCCACTTCCATTGTCTTGGGTGCCGGGGGGGGGGCACATATGTGCTCGTTGGGATTTGTACGTATTTTATTTTTTCTAGGGTCTCTGATGATCCCCAAGAGAAATTCTCTGAGGGAAAAAAACTATAAAGGAAACTTATTCTGATCTTGTGACCCTTATCTGGCGGTTTTAATTCAGACGAAATCGAAGCACTGGTTCGTTATCTCCCCCTTCTGGTGAGAGCGGTGAAGTGAGCCCATCCCCCCGCAGTATATAAGAGGCAGTTTCCACCACAGGGTGGCAGTTGATCCGTCCGTTGGCAGTTCAGAAACGGTAGTCGCGAGGCAGGCGAGGCAGTTACGCTGAGGCGGTTAGTCCCCTGTCCCCCTGCCCCTAACCCTTGTTTTATTTCGCCCCGTTTTTGTTTGGTCGAGTTTCCACTTCTGATCGGTGGAGAACACTCAGTACTTAGAATCGTCAGTGGCTTTAATGGTACAATTTGGCCAGCCTGACGAGAGAGCTTTTCCCCTTATTTATAAACCTGTCAATATTTATATTTCCTGTGAGGGATGGGGAGGCGGGAGGAAAACTGGCTGAGGAAACTCGCCGGGTGATCGGAACTTTTTCCTGTCAGATCGACGAACATTTTTGAAACATCTGACAAAATAACGTTTTAAAATGTGCTTAAATCTAGTATGAATTGGTGCTAAAGTCTTGTTGCTGCTTTGCTCGCGGTGGTGTTTATCGGTGAATGAATGTTTTAAACTTTATGGAAGCCTTAAAAGGGATTTGGGAGCAAAACCTTTCTGGCTTGCCGGTTTGCCTATAATACTTGTGGCTGTGTCTCTTAGGGGTCCCCTAGTTTTAGAGATATTAAGAGCGGGCGAAGATTAGCCTAATCTCGGGGCGACAAAGTAGTGGCTGGGTGGCGGGCGGGAATGTGAGGCTTTGATCTCTCGGTCTTGTCAAACCGACTGGTGAGTCGGGGTAATGAGCAGCGGTGGCCACTAGGGGGCGGGGCCGTGGCGCCGCTCGTTTCCGCGCGGCGCCGGAGCGCCCTGTTAAAAGTCGGCTTTGAGGTGCGATCAGTCAAATTCTGAGGGAAATTGGCGATTCGGCTTTGAAAGAAACAGTGCCCACCCTAAAAGCTGCGTTTTTGTGTATTTTGTATTTCTTGGTACGTTTCTGTAGCATTTCTGTCGTTAAAGATGTGTGTGCCGCGGAGCAGGGAGGAGCGCGCCGTTAATCCGGGGGTTTGGGAGGTAGAGACGCGAGGATCGCAGGTTCCAGATCAGCCTCTGCGATTTAGAGAGGCTCTCCGCAACCTAGCGAGACCCTGTTTAAGGAAAAGGGGGTGGGGGTGGGGTTAGCGCAGAGGTTGAATGCCTCAGGTTCAATCGCCACTACATTAAAAAAAAAAAGTCTGCGCGGTATTTGAGAGGCTGAGACAGGAGGATCAGAGGTTCGAGGACCGCCTCGGCAATTTCGCGAGACCCCCGCAACCTAGCAAGACTATTTCAAAAAAAAGGGAGGGGCTGGAGTTGTAGTTTGGAGGTCGAACCCCTCAGGGTTCAGTTTCCAGTACTTAAAAAAAAAAAGTAAAAATAAAAAAACTGGGTGCGATGTCGCAAGCTTGTAATACAAGTAATTGTGAGGACAGACTCAGCCCCTAGGGAGACCCTATTTCAAAGGGGGTATTTAAAAGGGATTAAGAGTTGGGGTGTAGCTAGGAGGTAGAATGCCGAGTAACTCAAAATAGCCGGGTGCGGTGGTGCACGCCTGTAATCCCTGTTCTTGTGAAGCTGAGACGGGAGGATCGCAGGTTCTAAACCAGCCTCAGCAATTTAGCGAGGCTCTAAGCAACCTAGCGAGACCGTGTTTCAAAAGGTGGGGGGTGGGAGAGCTGAGGGTGCAGCTCAGAGGCAGAATTTCTCAGGGATGAATTCCCAGTACCTAAAAAAAAAAAAAAAAAAAAAAAAAAAAAAAAAAAAAAAAAAAAAAAAAAAGCTGTGTGTGATGTCACAGACTTGTAATACAAGCACTTGCGAGGACCGACTCAAACCCCTAGGGAGACTGTATTTCAAAGGAGGTAGTGGTTGGGGGGTTGGGGTGTAGCTAGGAGGTAAAATGCCGAGTACCTCAAAATAGTCGGGTGTGGTGATGCTTGCTTGTAATCCCTGTACTTGTGAGGCTGAGACAGGAGGATCCTAGGTTCTAGACAAGCCTCAGCAATTTAGCGAGACTCTAAGCAACCTAGCGAGACTTTGTTTCAAAGGGTGTGTGTGTGTGTGTGAGAGCTGAGGGTGCAGCTCGGAGGTGGAACCCCACAGGGATCAATTCCCAGTACCTCAAAAAAAAAAGTAAAAGTAAAATGCTGGGTGCAATGTCCCAGACTTGTAATACAACTACCTGCAAGGACAGATTGCGCCCCCTAAGGAGACCTTATTTCAAAGGGAGTAGGGGTTGGGGTGTATCTTGGAGGTAGGATGTCCCAGTACCTCGAATGAGCCGGGTGTGGTGGTGCATGCTTGATACTTGTGAGACTGAGACAGGAGGATCACAAGTTCTTCACCAGTCTCAGCAGTTTACCAAGGCTGTAAGCAACCTATGGAGACCCTGTTTCAAGAAGGGGGGAGGGGAGCTGAGGGTGCAGCTCGTAGGTCAAACCCCTCAAGGTTCAAACCCCAGTACCTCAAAAAAAAAAAAAAAAAAAAGGTAAAAGTAAAAAAGCTGGGTGCGATGTCCAGACTTGTAATACAAGTACTTGCCAGGACCGACTCAGCCCCCTAAAGTGACCATATTTCAAAGGGGTAGGGGTTGGGGTGTATCTTGGAGGTAGTATGTCCCCGTACCTCAATATAGCTGGGTTCGGTGGTGCAGGATTGTAATCCCTGTACTTGTGAGGCTGAGACAGGAGGATCGCAGGTTCTATGCCAGCCTCAGCAATTTAGGGAGGCTCTAAGCAACCTAGTGAGACCTTGTTTCAAAGGGGAGGGGGGTGTGAGATCTGAGGGTGCAGCTCGGAGGTGGAACCCCTCAGGGATCAATTCCAGTACCTAAAAAAAAAAAGTAAAACTAAAATGTTAAAAAGCTGGGTGCTATGTTGTGGACTTGTAATACAAGTACTTTCGAGGACAGACTCAGCCCCCTAGGGAGACCGTATTTCTTTTTCTGTTTCTTTGCAGTACTGGGGGATGAACTTAGAGGCATTCTACCTCTGAACTACAGCCCCTGCCCTATTTTTTATTCTTTTATTTTGAAACAGGGTCTCACTAAGTTGCAGAGTGCCTCACTAGGTAGCTGAGGCTGGCCACAAACCCTGATCCTCCGGTCTCAGCCATCCAAATGCTGGGATTACAAGAGTGCGCCACCACGCCCAGATCCCGCGAGACCCTATTTCAAAGGGGTAGGGTTTGGGGTGTACCTTGTAGGTAGAATGCTCCGGTACCTCAAAATAGCTGAGTGCGGTGGTGCACGATTGTAATCCCTGTACTTGTGAGGCTGAGACAGGAGGATTGCAGGTTCTACAGCAGCCTCAGCAATTTAGCGAGGCTCTAAGCAAGCTAGCGAGAACTTGTTTCAAAAGGTGGGGGGTGGAAGAGCTGAGGGTGCAGCTCAGAGGTCGAACCCCTCAGGGATCAATTCCAGTACCTCAAAAAAAAAAAAAAAAAAAAAGTAAAAAAGCTGTGTGCGATGTCCCAGGCTTGAAATACAAATACTTAGTACTTGTGAGGACAGACTCAGCCCCCCTAGGGAGACCCTATTTCCAAGGTTTTTTTCCCAAGGGGTTAGGGGTTGGGGTGTATCTTGGAGGTAGAATGCCTTAGTACCTCAAAATAGCTGGGTGTGGTGGTGCACGCTTATAATCCCTGTACTTGTGAGGCTGAGACAGGAGGATCGCAGGTGCTACACCAGCCTCAGCAATTTAGCGAGGCTCTAAGCCACCTAGCGAGACCCTGTTTCAAAAAGGGAGGGGAGGGGAGCTGAGGGTGCAGCTCAGAGGTCGAAACCCTCAAGGCTCAAAACCCCACTACCTCAAAACAAAACAAAAAGTAGAAGTAAAAAGTAAAAAAGCTGGGTGCAATGTCGCAGACTTGTAATACAATACTTGTGAGGACAGACTCAGCCCCCTAGGGAGACCATATTTCAAAGAGGGTAGGGGTTGGGGTTTAGCTAGGAGGTAGAATGCCCCCGTACCTCAAAATAGCCGGGTGTGGAGGTGCACGCTTATAATCCCTGTACTTGTGAGGCTGAGACAGGAGGATCGCAGGTTCTACAGCAGCCTCAGCAATTTAGCGAGGCTCTAAGCAACCTAGTGAGACCTTGTTTAAAAAGGTGGGGGGTGTGAAAGCTGAGGGTGCAGCTCGGAAGTAGAATCTCTCAGGGATCAATTCCCAGTACCTCAAAAACAAAAAAAGTAAGAGTGAAAAGTAAAAAAGCTGTGTGTGATGTCGCAGACTTGTAATACTAGTACTTAGAAGACCAGACTCAGCCCCCTAGGGAGACTGTATTTCTTTTTCTGTTTCTTTGCAGTACTGGGGATTGAACTCAGGGGCATTCTACCTCCGAGCTACAGTCCCAGCCCTATTTTTTATTCTTTGATTTTGAAACAGGGTCTCACTAAGTTGTGGAGTGCCTCACTAGGTAGCTGAGGCTGGCCTCAAACCCGGATCCTCTGGTCTCAGGCTTCCAAATGCTGGGATTACAAGAGTGCGCCACCACGCCCAGATCGCGCGAGACCCTATTTCAAAGGGGTAGGGGTTGGGGTGTACCTTGTAGGTAGAATGCTCCGGTACCTCAAAATAGCCGAGCGCGGTGGTGCACGATTGTAATCCCTGTACTTGTGAGGCTGAGACTGGAGGATTGCAGGTTCTACAGCAGCCTCAGCAATTTAGCGAGGCTCTAAGCAACCTAGCGAGACCTTGTTTCAAAAGGAGGGGGGTGGGAGAGCTGAGGGTGCAGCTAGGAGGTCGAACCCCTCAGGGATCAATTCCCAGCACCTCAAAAAAAAAAAAAAAAAAAAGTAAAAAAGCTGTGTGCGATGTCCCAGGCTTGAAATATAAGTACTTAGTACTTGTGAGGACAGACTCAGCCCCCCTAGGGAGACCCTATTTCCAAGGTTTTTTTTCCAAGTGGTTAGAGGTTGGGGTGTATCTTGGAGGTAGAATGCCTTAGTACCTCAAAATAGCCGGGTTTGGTGGTGCACCCTTGTAATCCTGTACTTGTGAGGCTGAGACAGGAGATTGCAGGATCTACACCAGCATAAGCAATTTAGCGAGGCTCTAAGCCACCTAGGGAGACCCTGTTTCAAAAAGGGAGGGGAGGGGAGCTGAGGGTGCAGCTCAGAGGTCGAAACCCTCAAGGCTCAAACCCCACTACCTCAAAACAAAACAAAAAGTAGAAGTAAAAAGTAAAAAAGCTGGGTGCAATGTCGCAGACTTGTAATACAAGTACTTGTGAGGACAGACTCAGTCCCCTAGGGAGACCATATTTCAAAGAGGGTAGGGGTTGGGGTTTAGCTAGGAGGTAGAATGCCCCCGTACCTCAAAATAGCCGGGTGTGGAGGTGCACGCTTATAATCCCTGTACTTGTGAGGCTGAGACAGGAGGATCGCAGGTTCTACAGCAGCCTCAGCAATTTAGCGAGGCTCTAAGCAACCTAGCGAGACCTTGTTTAAAAAGGTGGGGGGTGTGAAAGCTGAGGGTGCAGCTCGGAAGTAGAATCTCTCAGGGATCAATTCCCAGTACCTCAAAAACAAAAAAAGTAAGAGTGAAAAGAAAAAAAGCTGTGTGTGATGTCGCAGACTTGTAATACTAGTACTTAGAAGACCAGACTCAGCCCCCTAGGGAGACTGTATTTCTTTTTCTGTTTCTTTGCAGTACTGGGGATTGAACTCAGGGGCATTCTACCTCCGAGCTACAGTCCCAGCCCTATTTTTTATTCTTTGATTTTGAAACAGGGTCTCACTAAGTTGCGGAGTGCCTCACTAGGTAGCTGAGGCTGGCCTCAAACCCGGATCCTCTGGTCTCAGCCTTCCAAATGCTGGGATTACAAGAGTGCGCCACCACGCCCAGATCGCGGGAGATCCTTTTTCAAAGGGGTAGGGGTTGGTGTGTACCTTGTAGGTAGAATGCTCCGGTACCTCAAAATAGCCGAGTGCGGTGGTGCACGATTGTAATCCCTGTACTTGTGAGGCTGAGACAGGAGGATTGCAGGTTCTACAGCAGCCTCAGCCATTTAGGGAGGCTCTAAGCAACCTAGGGAGACCTCGTTTCAAAAGGTGGGGGGTGGGAGAGCTGAGGGTGCAGCTAGGAGGTCGAACCCCTCAGGGATCCATTCCCAGTACCTCAAGAAAAAAGAAAAAAGAAAGGCAACCTTTTGGAATTCCAATACTTGCCAGGTTTCCCAGTACCTAAAAAAAAAAAAAAAAAAAAAAAAAAAAAGTAAAAAGCTGGGTGCGATGTCCCAGGCTTGAAATATAAGTACTTAGTACTTGCGAGGACAGACTCAGCCTCCCTAGGGAGACTCTTTTTTTTTCTTTTTGAGGTACTGGGGATTGAACTCAGAGACAGTCTACCTCCAAGTTATACCCCCAGCCCTATTTTTTATTTTTTATTTTGAAACAGGGTCTCACTACATTGCAGAGTGCCTCACTAAGTAGCTGAGGCTGGCTGGGAACCCGGATCCTCTGGTCTCAGCCTCCCAAATGCTGGGATTACAAGCGTGCACCAACACGCCCAGCTGGGAGACCCTACTTTAAAGGGATATTTCAAAGGGGTTAGGGGTTGGGGTGTATCTTGGAGGTAGAATGCCCCAGTACCTCAAAATACCCGGGTGTGGTGGTGCACGCTTGTAATCCCTGTACTTGTGAGGCTGACAGGAGGATTGCAGATTGTACACCAGCCTCAACAATTTAGCGAGCCTGTAAGCAACCTAGCGAGACCCTGTTTCAAAAAGGGGGATGGGAGCTGAGGGTGCAGCTTGGAGGTCGAACCCCTCAAGGATCAAACCCCAGTACCTCAAAAAAAAAAGTTAAAAGTTAAAAAGCTGCGTGCGATATCGCAGACTTGTAATACAAGTGCTTGGGAGGACCGACTCAGCCCCCTAAGGAGACCATATTTCAAAGGGTAGGGGTTGGTGTGTATCTTGGAGGTAGTATGCCCCCGTACCTCAATATAGCCGGGTTTGGTGGTACAGGATTGTAATCCCTGTACTTGTGAGGCTGAGACAGGAGTATCGCAGGTTCTACGCCGGCCTCAGCAATTTAGCAAGGCTCTAAGCAACCTAGTGAGACCTTGTTTCAAAGGGGGGGTGTGTTAGAGCTGAGGGTGCAGCTCGGAGGTGGAACCCCTCAGGGATCAATTCCCAGTACCTCAAAAAAAAAAAAAGTAAAACTAAACTCGGTTTCAAAATAAAGAATAAAAAAATAGTGCTGGGCATATAGCTCGGAGGTAGAATGCCCCTGAGTTCAACCCCTAGTACTGCAAAAAAAAAAAAAAAAAAAAAAAAAAAAAAAAAAAAAAAAAAAAAAAAAAAAAAAAAAAAAAAAAAGCTGGGTGCTATGTTGCGGAATTGTAATACAAGTACTTTTGAGGACAGACTCAGCCCCCTAGGGAGACCGTATTTCTTTTTCTGTTTCTTTGCGGTACTGATGATTGAACTCAGGGGCATTCTACCTCCGAGTACAGCCCCAGCCCTATTTTTTATTCTTTTATTTTGAAATAGGGTCTCACTAAGTTGCGGAGTGCCTCACTAGGTAGCTGAGGCTGTCGGCAAACCCGGGTCCTCTCAGGGAGGTTGTAAGCAACCTAGGGAGACCCTGTTTCAAACGGGGGGATGGGAGCTGAGGGTGCAGCTTGGAGGTCGAACCCCTCAAAGTTCAAACTCCAGTATCTCAAAAAAAAGATAAAAATTAAAAAGCTGGGTGCGATGTTGCAGACTTGTAATACAAGTACTTTCGAGGACCGACTCAGACCCCTAGGGAGACCGTAATGGGGTAGGGGTTGAGGTGTATCTTGGAGGTAGAATGACCCCATACCTCAAAACATCCGGGTGTGGTGATGCATGCTTGTAATCCCCGTTCTTGTGAGGCTGAGACAGGAGGATCGCATATTGTACACCAGCCTCAGCAATTAGTGAGGCTCTAAGCAACCTAGGGAGGTAGAATGCCCTAGTACCTGAAAAAGCCGGATGTGGTGGTGCACACCTCTAATCCCTATACTTGTGAGGCTGAGACAGGAGGATCTAGGGAGACCCTATTTCAAAAGGGGGTGTTGAGAGCTGAGGGTGCAGCTCATAGGTAGAACCCCTCAGGGTTCAATTCCCAGTACCTCAAAAAAAAAAGAAAAGAAAAAAAAGGCAAACGTTTGTAATTCAGTATTTGCCAGGTTCCCCAGTACCTAAAAAAATAAAAAAGTGAAAATAAAAAGTAAAACAGCTGGATGTGATTTCCCAGGCTTGTAATACAAGTACTTGGGAGGACAGACTCAGCCCCGTAGGGAGAGGTATTTCAAAGGGATATTTCAAAGGAGTTAGGGCATGGGTTGTAGCTTGAAGGTAGAATGCCCTAGTACCTCAAAATAGCCAGATGTGGTGGTGCATGCCTGTAATCCCTGTACTTGTGAGGCTGAGACAGGATGATCGCAGGTTCTAGAACAGCCTCAGCAATTTAGTGAGGCTCTAAGCAACCTAGGGAGACCTTGTTTCAGAAGGTGGGGTGTGTGAGAGCTGAGGGTGCAGCTCGGAGGTAGAACTTCTCAGAGATCAATTCCCAGTACCTCATAAAAAAACACAACAAACAAAAACAGCAAATGCTTGTAATTCCAGTACTTGCTAGGTTCCCTAGTACCTAAAAAAAAAAGTAAAAATAAAAAGTAAAAAAGCTGGGTGCGATGTCACAGGCTTGTAATACAAGTACTTGTGAACACTGACTCAACAACCTAGGTAGACCCTATTTATTTTTTTGTTTTTTTGTGGTACTGGGGATCGAACCTGGGGGCATTCTACCTCTGAGCTATAGCCCCAGCCCTATTTTTTTACTCTTTATTTTGAAACAGGGTCTCATTCAGTTGTGGAAAGGAAGCAGCTGAGGCTGGCCTCCAACCCGGATCCTCCAGTCTCACCCTCTTAAATGCTGGGATTACAAGCGTGCAGCACCATGCCCAGCTTGGTAGACCCTATTTCAAAGGGGTATTTCAAAGGGAGTAGGGGTTTGGGTATATCTTGGAGGTAGAATGCCCCAGTACCTCAAAATAGCCTGGTGTGGTAGTGCACGCCTGTAATTTCTGTACTTGTGAGGCTGAGACAGGAGGATTGCAGGTTCTATACCAGCCTTAGCAATTTAGAGAGGCTCTAAGCAACCTAGTAGACCCTGTTTCAAAAAGGGAGAGGGGAAGTGATTGTACAGCTGGGAGGTAAAACCCCTCAGGGTTCAATTTCCAGTACCTAAAAGGAAAAAAAAAAAAAAAAAAAAGCAAAGGTTCGTAATTCCATTACTTGCCAGGTTGAAACAGGAGGACCATGGAAGAAAGCCTCAGCAGCCTAGGGAGACCCTGCTTCAACAAAAAGGGGGGTAGAGTCTGGGAGTATAGCCCAGAGGTAGAATGCCCCTGGGTTCAATCTCCCATATCAATAAATAAATACATAAATAAAGAAACAAATAAAAATTAAAAATAAAACAGGATTGGGGAGTTTGCAATCCCAGTATTTGCAAGGCTGAGACAGGAGGATTGCAGAATGTAGACCAACCTCAGCAATTTAGGGGCTCTCAGCAACCTAGTGAGACCCTGTTTCAAAAGGGGGGGAGGGTGGGTGTCAGCTCAGAGGTAGAAAGCTTCTGAGTTTTATCCTCAGTGCCTCCCCCCAAAAAGGATCAAGTGATACACACTTGTAATCCCAATAGTAGCAAGGCTGAGATCCAATGTTTGATGCCAGCCTCAGCAATTTAGAAAGACCTTCTGCAACCTAGCAAGACTGTTTCAAAACCTGGCAGAGCCGGGCATGGTGGCACATGCTTGTAGTCCCAGTACTTGAGATAGGAGGATTGTAGTTTTGCAGCCAACCTCATCTTAGTGAGGTCATCTGCAACTTAGTGAGAACCTGTTTCAAAAATAAAGAATAACAAAATAGGGCTGAGTGTGTAGCTCAGAGGTAGAATGCCCTGAGTTCCATCCCCAATACAGGGGAAAAAAAGCCGGTTTTGGTGGTGCTGGCCTACAGAGTGGGGGTTTTGGTGGTGTAGCTCAGAGGTAGAATGGCTCTGGGTTCAATCCCCAGTACCTCAAAAAAAAAAAAAAGGGGTGCACACTTAAAATTCTAGTACTTGGGAGATTAAGACAGGAGGATCGCAGGATCGAGGACAGCCTCAGCAGCCTAACAAGACCCTGTCTCAACAAAAAGGGGAATGTGGAGGCTGTATATCCTAGAGATAGAATGCCCTGGGTTCAATCCTCAGTGCCAAAAAACCAAAAAAACAAAAAAAACCAAACAAACAAAAAAGCGCAGTGGTGCATGTTTGTAATCCCAGTACTAGCAAGGCTGAGATCCTAGGTTTGAGGTTGAGGCCAGCCTCAGCAATTTAGCAAGACCCTTGGCAACCTAGCAAGACCTTGGTTGAAAAAACGGGGGTAGGGTTTTGTGGGTGTAGCCACAGGGGGATCACAGCCTCAGCAATTTAGCCAGATTCTCATCAATTTAGAGAGGTCCAGTTTAAAAAGGGGGGGGGGGTGCTGGAGGTGCAGCTCAGTGGTTGAATGCTTCTAGGTCAATCCCCAGTGGAAAAAAAATCTGGCATGGTGAAAGCATGCTCATGGTCCTAGTACTAGTGAGGCTGATACAGGTGGATTGCAGGTTCGAGACTGGCCTCTGCAATTTGGTGAGGCTCTCAGCAACCTAGGAAGACCCCTTTGCAAAAAAAAAAAAAAGAAGGAAGGGGGGCTGGGATTGTAGCTGGGAGGTAGAAGTCTCAGGATTCAATTCCCAGAACCACCACCACCACCAAAAAAAAAAAAAAAAAAAGTCAGGTGCGCACTGGCGCATGCTTGTAAACCCAGTATTTGGGAGACTGAGACAGACAGAAAGATTGCAGGTTGGAACATACCCAGACCCTGTTTGTTTCAAAAATGAGGAGGGGGGCTGTGGTGCATCTCTGAGGTAGAATGTATCTTGGTTCAATCCCCAGTGTGCCAAAACAAAACAAAAAAAACAAACAAAAATACTCGGTTGTGGTAACACAAGCCTATAATCCCATTATTTGGGAGACTGAGACAGTGAGACAGGAGGATCTCAGGTTCTAGGACCGCTTCTGCATCCTAGCAAGACCTTGTTTCAAAAAGAAGAAAAAGAATGGGGGCTGGGGATGCAATTTATAAGCAGAATGACCCCTGGATTTAATCCCCAATAACACACACACACACACACACACACACACACACACACACACAAAATGTGTCTACTTCCAAGGACTGGTAGTGATTATCGAACTCTTTCTATAGAACCTTGCCATGGCTCATACACTTAGCCACTTAGTAAATTACTCTTGGTGATGTTAAGACGATTATGACAATACTGATGGTGTTGACAATAATACTGGACTCAAAAACATGTGTCCTCAAATCTTTAGTAGTTCTATATTCACCTTGTGAATTTGTAATTCACATATCACATTCTGCCTTGGGTTGTAGTTATTTCATTACAAGCCTTATCTTTCTAAAGACAGAACTGTGTAAGGAGAATAATTGTGTTTTCCTCATTTTAATTTAACCTGCAAAGGATAGCACAAGGTTCATATAGGTAAGGGCTTGAGGATATTCATATAATTGAAAATTAGTGGTAATGGTTGTTCAAGCATGACTAAACCCAGGAGCATATAGAAGTACTTGACTAAGTTGGGTCTGGTGGTGGTATATACCTATAATCCCAGTATTTGAGAGGCTGAGACAGGAAGATGGTAGGTTCAAGGCTAGCCTCAGCAACTTAGTGAGACCTTGTTTCAAAATAAAAATAGGGCTGGGGGTATAGCTTAGAGGTAGAATGCCCCTGGGTTTAATCCACACTATCAAAAATTAACTAAAAATTTTTAAAAAGTACTTGGCTAAAGCCAAAGACATTAGAATCACCTTGTTATGAAGTGCCTGAATAATTGCAATAACTTCCTAAATTGATATATAGTATTAGCTACTGATATTTTCTATTAAAGCTTTATTGAAATATAATTAATATACTATATAATTTTTCCCATTTAACATGTATAATTCAGTGAATTTTTAGTATATTCAGAGTTGTGCAAGTTAGGACTTTTCCATAACTCCCTCCCATACCCCATACCTTCTAGCTTTCATACTCCAGCCCCCTGCCCCTATACCTCCCCAGCTTTAGGCAACTACAAATCTACCCTCTGTCTATATAGATTTAACTGTTCTGGACATCCAGTATAAATAGAATCATACAATCGTTTGTGATTTTCTTCTTTCACTTGGCATAAAATTTTCAAGCAACCAGTTGTGGCAACATGTGTGAAACATTGTCTTTGAGGGTAGCACATTAGAGATTCAGTGGCAAGAGTTTTTACTGGGGGCTGGTCATGCAGGCACCCTCTGCCTAGCATATACCAATTTTCCAGGAGGAAGCCTGGTGTCTGCCATAAACCATATGGCAAACTGAGCTAGTCTTATTAGTTACGAGGGTGGTATAAACCCTCCCCAAATCCAAATTTCTAGATGCTAGCCAAGGGCCAACCTTGCAAGCATGATTTTCAAATAATAGCATTCTTGAGCCTGATAACTTAGCTCTTTTCTGCAAGGATTTTGCAACACGCTTGCTGCCTCAGTTTCTCTTTTCTCTGCCGGCTGATCTGGGAGCTGAATACAGAACAAAGACAGGACAAGACAGACAATGGCGCCACACACATACAGAGACCTTGCAAGGGGAACAATGTTCAACTTTATTGAGCGAAGATAGGATTTTTATATGCTTAGAAAAACCAAGATGACCCCGATTACGTGGGGAACAGTCATTATCTCAAAAACCTCAAGACTAGGTGGAGACAATCAAGCCCTAGAGAAGCATCTGTTATTCCTTGGAAGTTACTTTTTACTTTCTCTGATGGCCTTCAGCTTGCTGCCCCCTTACCGGGAAAAGCAGGCAACACAGACCACAAACTTTCATACTTTGTTTTCTCAGGAGTTACAAAATTATCTCCAAGGTTGTATATGCACAATGGGCACATACAGAAACTGGCTGAGCTTTAATCACTCAATTAGCCTTGACAGTATGCAGTCATCTTAGCTTCCTGAATCTTTTGAATTTAGCAAAAGTTTTCTATGCTTCCCACAGATTTGATAGGAATTGTGTTGATTCTGTAGATCAATATGAGGAGAATTGCTATTTTAACATTAAGTAATCCAATTGATGTGTCTGTCCATTTATTTAGGTCTTTAATTTCTTTCAAAGATGTTTTGTATATTAAACCTGTGTGGCATTATGCCAAAATTGTTTCTAAGTATTTTACTGTTGATCTAATTGTAAATGGAATGAATGATTTTTCTTAATTTTACTTTCTGAGTGTTCTTTGACATTGCATGGGAATTCAGTTGATTTCTATTATTGATCTTGTATTCTGCAACTTTGATCTTGTTTATTAGCTTTAATAGTTTTCTTTTTTTGTGTGTGGATTCCTTACTCTATATGTAGTGGTGGAATTCATGTGTTGATTTTTTGAGCCTTTTATTCCTGTAATAAACCCCTCTTTGTCATGGTATATAATACTTTTTACATATTTATATAATCTGTTAGTATCTTGCTAAGCATTTTTATTCTATAGTCATGAGGCATATTGGCCTATAGTTTTCTTTTTGTACTGTCTTTGTATGGTTTTGATGACATTTTAGGGTCTCATAGCCAGGCATGGTGGCCCATGCCTATAATCCCAGTACTTGGGAGACTGAGACAGGAGGATTACAGGTTTGAGATCAGCCTCAGTAACTTAGTGAGACTACCAGCAGCCTGGAGAGACTCTGTTTCAAAACACATAAATAAAAAAATACTGGGTGAGGATGGTGTAGCTTGGAGGTAGAATGCCTCTAGGTTTAATCCCCAGTATAAATAAATAAATAAATAAATAAATAAATAAATAAATAAATAAATAAATACATACATACAAAGATTTCTCATATGAGTTGGCATGTCTCCTCCTATTCTATTTTTTAGTTACATTATTTTATGGTACCAGGGATTGAACTCAAGGCCTCATTCATGCTAGGCAAACATTCTACCACTGAGCTACATCCCCAGCTCCTCATCTATTTTTTAGAAGGGAGAGATGTAGAATTTGTGTTAATTGTTCTTTAAATATTTGGTTTGATTTTCCAGGGAAATCATCTGGCCCTGGACATTACTTTTTGGGGAGAATTTTTTTTTGTGGTACTGGGGATTGAACTCAGGGGCATTCTACCTCCAAGCTATACCCCTAGTCTTATTTTTATTCTTTATTTTGAAACATGGCCTCACTAAGTAGCTGAGGCTGGCCACGAACACAAATCCTCTGGTTTCAGCCTCCCAAGTACTGGGATTACAAGCGTGAGCCACCACGCCTAGCTGTGGGAGAATTTTTAAATGGAAATTTAAAAAATTTAAAACTATGAAGCTATTAAAATTATCCATTTCATATTGGATATGTTATTGTAGTTTGTGCTTTCCAAGGAATTGGGATTACAGGTGTGCCAACACCAGGCCCAGAAACTTCTGCTTTTTCTTTATTTCTTACCTTATGCTTCATTGGCCTTATTTTGCACATGTTTTTCTAATCTTGAGGTAGGAGTTTAGAGTATTGGCTTTTTGAATTTTCCTCTTTTCTAATGTAAGTAAATGTGCTATAAGTTTCCCTTTCTGCACTGCTTTATCTGAGTTCCGCAATTTTATTTTATTTTATTTTTGAGGTACTGGGGATTGAACCCAGGGGCTTTCTACCTCCTAGCTATACCCCCAGCCCTATTTTTTATTCTTTATTTTGAAACAGGGTCTCACTAAGTTGTGGTGTGCCTCACTAGGTAGCTGAGGCTGGCTGAGAACCTGGATCCTCTGGTCTCAGCCTCCCAAATGCTGGGATTACAAGCGGGGGCCACCACCCTGGCTGAGTTCCACAAATTTTGACATATTGTATTTCTACTTGCATTCAGGTCAGTGTATTTTTTGATTTGCATTAAGACATCATGTTTGATTCATGAGGTGTTGTTTAGTTTGCAAGTGTTTGGAGATTTTCCTATTATTTTTATTGATTTCTAGTTTAATCCCATTGTGGTCAGAGAACATACTCTGTTGTTATTTAAATTCTTTTATATTTTCTGAGGTTTGTTGTATGACCCAGGGTATGATCTATTTTTGGTAAATGTCCCATGAGTACTTGAAAGGAATGTGTATTCTGCTGTTATTAGATGGGATTTCCTATAAATGTGAAATAGATTCTGTTTGTTGATGGTGTTAGTGAGTTCTGTATACTTGCTGATTGTTTTTTTCCTGTGGTACTGGGGGTTTAATCCAGGAGATCTCTAACACTGAGCTATATCCTCAGCCATTTTTTTAAAAAAATTTGAGATAGAGTCTCTCTAAGTTGTTGAGGCTGGTCTTGAACTTGCGGTCCTCCTGCCTCAGCCTCCTGAGAAGTTGGGATCACAGGCATGCAGCGCCACACCTGGTCCCTGCTGATTTTTTTTTTTTTTTTTTTTTTGTACTGGGGATTGAACTCAGAGGCATTCTACCTCCGAGCTATATCCCCAGCCCTATTTTTTATTCGTTATTTTGAAACCGAGTCTCACTAAGTTGTGGAGTGCCTTACTAAGTAGCTGAGGCTGGCCGCGAACCAGGATCCTCTGGTCTCAGCCTCCTGAATGCTGGGATTACAAGAGTGCGCCACCATGCCCGGCTCCCCTGCTGATTTTTAATCCAATTATTTTAGCAATTATTGAGATAGGGATATTAAAGACTCTATAAATATGGATCTATTTCCCCTATTAATCCTATTTGGTTTTCTTCATGTATATTACAGCTCTATTGGTTTCTTTTTTTTTTTTTTGCGGTACTGGGGATTGAACTCAGGGGCATTCTACCTCCGAGCTACGCCCCCAGCCCTATTTTTTTATTCTTTATTTTGAAACCGAGTCTCACTAAGTTGCAGAGTGCCTCACTAGGTAGCTGAGGCTGGCCGCGAACCCGGATCCTCTGGTCTCAGCCTCCCGAATGCTGGGATTACAAGCGTGCGCCACCACGCCCGGCAGCTCTATTGGTTTCTACTTGTACATTTAGGATTACTATATCTTAGTGAAATTAGCACTTTTATCATTATGTAATGTTCTTCTCTACCCCTGGTAAATTACTTTGCTCTGATTTTATCTTATCTGGCATTACGATAACTACTCTTGCTTTTAAAAATTAATTTATGCATCATATATATTTTTCAACTTTTTAATTTTCAAACTACTTATATGACTACATTTGAAGTGGGATTTTTTTATTGATGGTCTACTGTTAGGATGTAGATTTTAAATCTACTTTGCCAACCCTTGTCTTTTAATTTGCCTTCTTAAATGATTTAATATGATTAATGATATATATGGCTTAAGTCTGCCATTTCATTTTTTGTTTTCTGATTGTTTCTTCTGTAGTTAATTTCTATGTTTTTTTCTGCATTCCAATCAATTACTTGAATATTCTTTAAAGTTGAATTCTGATTTATCTATAGTATTTTTGAGTATTTCTCTCTGTATAGGTATTTTAGTGGTTGCTTTATGTATTTATAGATTTATAATATATCTATATTATATATAGATATATGCTATATTAAAATATATAAATATATATAACTTATACCATTCTACTGGATATTGACATTTTCCCTGTTTAAGAGGACTGTAGAAACCTTTCCTGTATTTAACTCTCTTTACAGTCCTCCATTTCTATTATTGTTGTAAACATTTCCTCTACATACATTGAGAACCACAACATACAATATTATAATTTTTGCTATAACTTTCAAACATAATCAAGAATACTCAGGATCAGAAGAAAAGTCTATTGTACTTTCCTGTATATTCTTTGCTCTTTCTACTCTTCTTCCTGGTGTTCCAAGGTTCCTCCTATTATCAGTTTGTTTTTTTATTTTGTAAACTTTTCTGGGATAGGTTTAGGGTAGGTTTGTTGGTTTTCCATCATATGAAAATGTCTTGATTTCCCTTTTACTCCTGAAAGATACTATCCTTGGATGTAGATTTCTGAGTTGACAGATCTTTTCTTTTAGTTCTTAGAAAATACTGTGTCACCTTATTCTGGCAGAATGGTTTCTGATGAGAAATCCATTGTCATTCAAATTTTTTTGCTCTTTTTAGAAAGGTTTCATTTCTCTCTTGCTACTTTCAAGGTTTGTTTCCTTTATTGGTAATTTTCAGACATTTTATTATGATGTGTTTTGTATGAATTTCTTTAGTTTGAAATTGAGTTTTTTTGTCTAGTTTGAACTTCACTTAACTTCTTGAATCTGTAGATACCTCTTTTCCAAGTCGGGGGAATTTTAAACTGTCTTCCTTTTTTGTGTGTGTGTATGGTACTGGGGATTGAACCCAGGTACGTTCTACTTCTGAGGTACACTCTTAGTCCTTTTTAATTTTTGTTTTGAAATAGGGTCTTGCTAGGTTGGTGAGAGTCTCACTACATTGCTGAGGATGTTCTTGAACCTGTGATCCTCCTGTCTTAGTCTCCCAAGTACTTATAGGCATGTGCCCCCACACCTGGCTAAACCTTATTTCTTGGGATAAGTTTTATGTTAATTAGAATCTCTGGGTAGAATGGTTCAAACATTTAAAATTCAATAGGTAGTTTCAAATAACACTTCCAAGGTTTATGGCAATTTTTATTCCTATGAACAATGAACAAAACTGTTTATCCAATTACTTACCAACAGAAGTTATTAAGCTATTAAACCTTTGTTGATATCCTAAGCAAAAAGAATACATTGCTGTTTTAATCTGTACTTATTTTTAGTGAAGTTGGACATATTTTCATGTTCATTGACTATTTGTATTTCCTCTCTCACTAAGTTGCTGAGGCTGTCCTCTAATCTGCAATCCTAACTACTCATCTTTTTCTTATTGATCATAAAGTTCTCATTGTACAGTTTGGAAATTATTCTCTTGTCATTTGTATTGCCAATGTTGACAGTTTTTTATTAGATTTTTTAACCTTGCTTTGCCAAGCAGATTTTTTTATTTGCCACTAAAATTTTTTTTATTTATTTATTTTTGTATATGTACATTTTTGTTAGGTACAAATTGATAAAGACAAATGTGCACACATTTCTCATCTGACCCTTTCCCCAATTCCCACCCCGTTCCCTCGCCCTCCCTCCCTCTCAAGTTCAGTTCAGTGAGTGATCTTGTTATAATTGTGTAAGTACATCATGTGCCTTAGGATGCTCTCCCCCCCACCCCCCGTCCATTCCCTTCAGTTAAATCAACTTCTTTGCTTATCGAGGATCTCTCCTTTTCATCTGGAGACCCTCTTATGCCTCATCTTCTCCCTAGCATCCGCATATTAGGGAGAACATATGCTTCTTTACTCTTTGTGACTGGCTAATCTCAACTTAAGATAATGTTTTCCAAGTTGCATCCATTTCCCTGCAAAAAACATGATTTTGTTCTTCTTTATGGCTGAGTAAAATTCCATTGTGTGTATATCCCATAATTTTGTAATCCATTCATCTGTGGATGGACATCTTGGCTGCTTCCATAGTTTGGCTATTGTGAATTGAGCTGCTATAAACATAGATACACATGCATCGGTCTGATAGTTTGGTTTCCATTCTTTTGGGTATATACCAAGTA
>PVLC010003958.1:58084-90593 GCA_004027655.1 Graphiurus murinus | reverse complement strand
TTTTTTTTCGGTACTGGGGATGGAACCTGGGGACATTCTACCTCCGAGCTACAGCCCCAGCCCTATTTTTTTTTTTATTCTTTATTTTGAAACAGGGTCTCACTAAGTTGCGGAGTGCCTCACTAAGCAGCTGAGGCTGGTCTCGAACCCGGATCCTCCAGTCTCAGACTCCCAAATGTTGGGATTACAAGCGTGCGCCACCACGCCCGGCTCCAACCTCCTTTTTCTAAACTTCTCTTTCCTGCCCTCCCTCCTCTCCTCAGGCTCCTAGCCTCCCCCAGCAAGCCCTTGCCTTAACTAAGGTTCTGGAGCTCACTCACATGAAGGTATAAGGGGCTGATAATAACTTGAAGTGTTAAAGCTCTAGCAACAGAACTTTAAGCTAAAGTGCCAGGTGCAGAATTTCAGGCTGAGAAGGCAGGATTTGGAGCACAGAGGGAAATCGGTACTCATGCAGTACCCTTGAAATCTCCCCACGTGTATGGTTTCCGAGTACACTGGTGAAAATGGCAGCCTAGAGACCTGTAGAGTTTGAGATGGGACCCAGTGTCAAGCCACGCCATACAATGCTTCAGCTACTACCAGTCAGGGACTTCAGATCATGACCGCAAAGGACTCTGTCGTGCCTGCTGCTCCCACACCTCAGTCCCTGCCCTCAGGAAGCCCCAAGCCTCCTGCCAGCTCGGTCCCTAAGCAATGAGCTCCGGAGCTGGGCCGGCCGATACTGCAGCCCTGGTCACAGGCAGCTATGGAGAACCTGAAAATGTTTCCCAAATGGAGGCGTGCTGTCATGTAAAATACTGGACATCTGAGACAGTATGGGGGAAAGGATGCAAAGTATCTCATTGATATTCTTAGGTTGATTACATGTCAAAATAATAAAATAACTCTTTAGATTTGTGTGTGTGTGTGTGTGTGTGTGTGTGTGTGTGTGTGGTACTGGGGATTGAACCCAGGGGCATTCTACTACTGAGCTACACCCCCCAGTCCTATTTTTTATTCTTTGTTTTGAAACAGGGTCTCACTAAGTTGCAGAGGGCTCACTAAGTAGCTGAGGCTGACTGTGAACCTGTGATCCTCCTGTCTCAGCCTCCCAAGTACTTAGGTTACAAGTGTGTGTCATTACACTTGGTTTTAGATATGTTTCATTAAACAAAATATACTTTTAATTTCATACCAAGCATGGTGGTGTGTATGCCCATAATCCCAGTACTTGGGAGGTGGAGACAGGAGGATCTCAGATTTGAGGGCAGCCTCAGCAACTTGGTGAGCCCATTTCAAAATAAATGAATAAAAAAGGGCTGGGGTGTAACTTAGAGGTAGAACCCCCTCGGTTCAATCCCCAATACAAAAAAAAAAAAAAATTTCACCTGTTTTTTTGGTTTGTTTTTTAACGTGTGTGTGTGTGTGTATGTGTGTGTGTGTGTGTTAGCAACAGAACACTCAGTGGCATTCTACCACTGAGCTGTACCCCAAGACCTTATTATTTTGAGATAGAGTCCTACTAGGTTGCCCAGGCTGGCCTCGAACTTTTGATTCTCCTGCATTAGCCTCCTGAGTTGCAAGGATTACAGGTGTGCGCCACCACACCTAGCTCTCTTTTTACTTTTGAAAAAGTGGCTACTAAAGCTGGGCATGGTGGCATGTACTTGTAATCCTAGTACTTGGGAGCCTGAGACAGGAGGATCGCAGGTTCGGGGACAGTCTCAGCAATTTAGTGAAGCTCTCAGTAACCTAGTGAGACACTGTTTCCAAATAAGAGAGAAAATAGGTCTGGGGATGTAGCTCAGAGGTAGAATGCCTCTGGGTTCAATTCCCAGTACCACACACACACCGTGGCTACTAGAAAATTTCAAAGTACGTCTGTGGCTCCATTTATTTCTTCCAGACAGTGTGGTCTGGATGAAGGGCTCAGGCGCTCCTCTACCCCAAGGAAACACTGCCTGCCCAGCCTCCCTCCAAGGCCAAGAGGACCTCCTGGGTTGAAGAAGAGCGGAAGTGGAGGGAGGTGGGGGCGTGGCCTCGGATGAGGGCGGGGCCAGCCCATGCTCGCCTCTGAGCTCCACAAAGCAACAGCAGACCTCGCCTGGTGGTCGGCAACCTCTTCCCTGGCCTCCCTTCGGCCCACCCTGTCCCACTGGGCTGCTGAAACTTTCCTCTGGTCCCCGTGCCCGTCTCAAGCAGGACAGCGGCTCCCTGGTGGCCACAAACAGAAGTCCAGACACCTTAGACCCGGGCCCAGACTCCCCTGCTCCCGCAACCTACCGTCCTCCCCTTAGGACCCCCACCCTGCCAATCTGGTGGCCAGACAGACCCGCCCTGCCGGGCATCTCCAGGCTCCGCTTCCAGCTGTTCCTGGGGCTGGAACAATCAGCGTCTGGTCTGGGAGGGAGAAGACGCCGTGGGTCCCACTGCCCACTTCCTTTCAGGGGTTGGGAGCTCTCTGCTGACCTCTGCAGTGGTCCCTCCATTCCGCCCTGCAGCTGATAGACTGGGGGCTCCTTAGGGGGCTCTGCCACCCACGTGGGGCCTGGCCCCCTTCACTAACAGCCACTGAAGTAATGTTTGCTGAACACCTGGATCCCAAAAACGCTGGGGAGAGGATGGTAGTGTTCTGTCCTCCGGGACGCGCGGCTCCCCTAAAGGGGCCTAAGCGCTTCCACAGCCCAGCTCCCCAAATCTCAAGCTCCCCGGCAGGGATGTGCGCGTGCGCACACACACACTCACACACACACCACTCACACTCACGCGCGCGGGACACTGATGGCTCCCCTCTCCCGAGCGCGGAGCTGTGGTCCCAGGAGCCGACCCCACCCACCGGCCGCGCCGCCCACTCCTCCCAGCGGAGGGGCCCTGCGTCCGCACCCACCACCCTCGCCGAGCGCGCCCCTCCTTTGCCGTCGGGTTTCCCTCCCTCCCTCCCTCCCTCTCTCGCTCTTGCCCAGCTGCAAACCTGAGCCCAGGCGCCAGGAGAGGGACCGTCCCGCCATCCTGCCCGCACTGGCGGGGAGGACCGAGTTCTGGGCTCCCCCAAGACCAACTGCCCGGCTCCCGGCGGATCCCGCTCGGCCCCCGGGGGCGCTGCGCCCCCTCCCCCAGCAGGAATCTCTTACACTCGGGCGTGTGAAGTTCGGGGTATTTTTAGGCCGGCGATAAATAATTCATACGGAACGTGGCATCAGGCTGCCCCTGCGGGAGGAGGGGGCTCGGGCGGCGAGAGCCACTGTCACCCGCGGCTCAAGGACACTCGCGATGCGGCGGCGGCGGCGGCGGTAGCTCTGGGCGCGGGGACCCGCGCCACGCCTCCTGGCGGCCAAAGTGGGCACCTCGCCCCGGGCGCCCCCGGCCTCGCCGTGGCTCCTGGCGGGTGTCCCCGCTCTTGAGCCCCCAACCCCAACTCCTCCAAGTTGGGTCGCCATCTCGAGCCCCGCGGCGGGGGCGGCTGAGCTGGCCTGGCAGGTGGGGCTGTGGGCCGGGTCCCAGCCCAGGCCGCCCTCCGCTGGAGCAAACCCAGCAGCCCGGTTTCCTAACTGTCCCTTACACATTCTTCCGAGTTTAGGAACAGGCTCAGAGCTTCTGACATGTCCAGGAACTGGACATGTTCCGAAATAGACCCAGTGGGATGGCACCCCTTCCAAGTAAGGTCCTTTCCTTGATTTTCCCTTAACCTGGGTCGCAGACCCAGCTAGGACGGGGCCACCATCCATCCAAGGACTGTGTGTGTGTGGGGGGGTTGGGGGGTCAAAAGTCCCATTAGTTCCCAGGGTCTGGGAACCTGGGTGGACAGATGGGATGCAAGTCAGGTCCAGCCAGCAGTCCAGCCTCCATCGCCCAGCAGGTCCTTTGAAGGGTCGCCAGGTGCACCCTGGGGGACTTCCAGGCGGCTAGGTGGCTTCGCAGTCAGGTGCCCGGGCCCTGCCTGCCTGCCTGCGCTTGGGCACCCAAACGCAGGAGTCTGGACTTTCCCTCTCAGCCGCTGGGCAGTCTCTCAAAACCCCTTAGACCTGAACAACTGGCTGGTGCACGGGTCAGGGCCCAGCGAGCCGGCCGGGGCTCACCCACATCCCTCTTCCGGCACCCTTCCTTGGGAGCCTGGGCGCACCAGAGTCAGCCTTTGGAAGATACCACCGCCCCCAGAAGCCCACCGATTCCCCGAGATCAGAAGAGGGAGCCTGCGACGCGCAGAGGAGAGCTGATGGGGAGGGCCTGGGGGACTCACGGGCGGCGAGGGGGTCGGGACCGGAAGGTAGACGCGCGCCGCAGGTCCCCAGTAAACACGGGGAACCCAGGACCCGGCGCCTGGAGGCGCCACAGCGCCCTTTCACTCTGTGGGCCTCGCGCCCCCTCCAGACTCTCTCCTTCTTGGTCTAACTGGGTCCCGGCCCCTGCCCCGCTCCTCGCCCCAGCGGCTTCCAGCAGCAACAGTTGGGGGCCCCGGCGGCCCAGACTCGCGCATCCCTGCGTCGCCCCCCGCCAGGGAGTGCAGCGACGCCAGGAGGAGAGGAGGGCTCGGCGACCCCGGGGACGAGCGTCTTAGGGCGCTTCGCCCGCGTCCTTCCCTCGCGCCTGCCGCGAGTCCGTCTCCCTAGCTTCTCTTCCTCGCCTTCTCGCCGCCGGCCCAGGTCCCAACCCCAGGCCGGGTTCCCGAGGGTCCCCAGTCTCCCAGCCGCCCCCTCCCCAGTTCCTTGCGCCCGCCGGATTCTCCCCGGGTGTCCCGCGTCTGTCTCCTCCGTCCTTGCCCGCGCGGTGCCCGAGCCCAGCCCCAAGTTGGCGGCGAAGTTGGCGCCCCCGGCTCGCCGCGCGCCCCCGGCCGCCACTCACCGCGGGGAAGGGGCGCTGCGCCCGCGCCCGGAGTCCACACCGGCCGCCTCCCGCGCGGTGCATGTCCGGGCGCTTGGCCCCGGCGCGCTGGCGCGCTCGCTCCTAGCTCCTAGCTCCGCCGGCGCTTGGGGCGCAGCGCGGCCTGGAGGGTTGCGTCCCGCCGGACCCCGCTCCGACCCGCCGGGCGCTCCGCTTCGTCCCGGGCTGGGAAGCGCGCCTCCGGCTCCCGAGCTCGCCAGTCGACTGTAGCGGAGCACTCGCCGCTGCCTCCGCCCCGCCCCGGCCCGCCGCCCGCGCCCCTCCAGGCCCCTCCCTGCCGGCCCTCGCTCCCCAGGCCGGGGCCTCTCCTCCCCTCTCCCGGACTGTGTCCCCGAACTCCACATTCGAAGGCAAGCGCGCTCTCCGAGAAAACAGCAGCTGGCCCAGAGCCCGGATCCAGCCCCCAGTTCACCAGCCCCATGACCTTGGGCCAGTAAATTTGGAGGATCCCTCAGCGTATAAGGGAGGCCAGCATCTTGGGGCTGCCCTAAAAGAAAATCCCAACTGCAATAGATGCAGCCACTGTTTTTTTTTGTTTGTTTTTAACAGACTTGTGGATCCAGCTGGAAACTGACGGAGGTGGGAACAGAAATCGTGCACAGAAAGTGGGGACGCAGGACAGACCTGCAGGGCTACGTACGGGGAGGGGCCTGAAGCAGGCTGCTGCCCAGCCCCCTCTCCCACCTGTTTCCTTTTCTGTGTTTTGATCGTCCTGGGGGCTAACCAGGGAGGGCATCAGACTATGGGGCCGGCGGGGCGGGCAGGCCGGGTCAGGGGTGAGCAGAGTGTGGGCAGGAGACAGGCAGGTTGCAGCGGCAGGACCAACAGGAGAGAGGGCGGTGGGTACTTGTGAAGCCTCACTGCCAAACCCCTCCGGCCCCCAGGAGCCCCTGAGCAGGCAGCTGTCTCTGCAGCGCCACCTGGCGACCACAGGCCAAGCCGTAGCCAGAAGGGGAGGGGGGACAAAGAAGGAGCCCCATCAATCATGACTCTTGGTTGCAGCCAGTTTTATTTCCAGTGTGTTCTGGAGAAAGCAGCAGCCCTCCAAAGTCCAGCAGGAGAGAGGGAGGACGGGCATGTGGTCCGCCTGTCCCTCCACCCATCCCTAACTTAAGGTTAGCTCCTTGAGCTAAACCCACACCGGCAAGGGTGACCCTGCAGGAAGGACACAGTGCTCAAAGACCCCCGGACACCCAAGCTGGGGCGGGCAGTGCTGCCGCTGGGGCCGAGTCTGGCTCCTGGGGACCCAGGCCCCTCTCCCCTGCACAGCCCTCGTCCCTTCCGTGGCAGGGACTGGGGTCCGGGCTCAGTGCCCCAGCAGCCGCAGCATGTCCTGAGGGTCCACCAGCTTCTCCCGAGGCTTCCCGGAGCCCTGTCCCCGGGACACCTCCTCGGCATCCAGCTTCTCCCAGTCTGAGAAAGAGACTGGCCGGACCCCTAAAGCAGACGGAAGACAAGTCAACGCTGCCCGCAATCTTCCCCTTCCCCCAGCCCCCCGCCCCAGGACCCCTTACCCAAGGAGCGGGGCCCCAAAGAGAAGTCACCCATGCCACCTCCCAGGAATTCAGCATCGGGGCCCGGACCTCGGCTGCTGAGCAGGGCCTGGATGGCTGCAGAGCCAGGCCTGGGGCCCGAGGGCAGCAGCCCAGCCTGGAGGTCCTTCAGCAGCATCTGGCTGGTGAGGAAGCTGTCTGTCATGGTAGTCGTAATGACACCCGTGGGTCCCCTCTTCACCCAGCCACTGCAGTAGAGGCCTAAGGGGCAGCAGCAAAGGGAGGGGAGGTGGCCGGACACGGCCGGCGAGCCTGCGCCCCAACCGAGGCACGTGCGGGCATCCCCTTGGGCCGTCCACCACTGGCACACCCCCTGGATTCTTCTCGAGCTGTTCTTCCCCTGCTGTCCCCCATTATACCTCGGGCTGGCCACCGCTACCTCAGCACACCCGTAGTACACGTTTGCCGAATTCATTAGTAACCAGACAGGTGTGTGAGCATTTAACCAGCTCCGATCCCAGCACCGAGCACAGGGCCTGGCCCACACCAAGCCTCAGTAAATGTTTACTGAATGACTTCATGACCAGACATACGTCCCAGCTGGCCTGGGAACTCCCTCTAGGGCCAGGATGAGCCGGGTCTTGGGACGGGGCCTACCTCAGAGCAGCTTCTCAATGTGTGTGGCTGGGCAGGTGAATGAATGAATGAATGAATGAATGAGTGGCCCTGGGGACCCCAGCTTTCCAGCCTCCCACCATACTTTAGATACCCAGCCTTCTTACACTCTCTCACCTGGCACATCCACAACCCGGCCCTCTCTATTGGGGATGACCCCCCGTTTGGGGTCAAAGGGCACACTGGGGTCGATGGAGCGGCTCTTATACCCAACGCTGCTCAGCACCAGCCCACAGGGGAGGTCCTCCACGTCTCCCGTGGGCACCGCCCGGGTGGCCTCACCGACACCCTGTTGAGAAGAGCGTGGGCAACACCAGGCCGGGGGCGGGAGGCCTGCGACGGGGGTGCCTCTGGGTAACACGAGACTCACCTCCAGTCTGGTGACTGCCAGGCGGACGCCTGCTGCCCGCTGCCCATCGGGTGAGGGCAGCACCTGCTGGGGGCTCCGGAAGAAACGGAGGCCCCAGGCCCGGGGTGCCGAGGCCCGGCGGGCGGCCTCCTCGGCCCCTGGCTTCTCCGTGGCGGTTCGAAGCAGCAGTTCTGTCAGCCGCTTCCTTGGACGGGGCACCTCTGTTATGGACACAGAATAGCTGAGGCTGGCCCTGCTCCCCCCCAGCCACCTCCCCTCCCTCGTGAGCTAGGGGCCAGGCCGGGGCCCCTCACCCTGGATTCTGTCCTGGAGGCCCAAGAAATCTGCAGGATCCAAAACAGGCCGGGTTCCTGGCAGCTGAATCATCTCCCGGAGCTCCTTGAGGGCGGGGGTGGGGATGGCAGAGGGGTCAGGCCCAGAACGCGTGGACCCTGCGCCCACCCCAGAAGGCGCAGGGCCCTGCTCTATCCTAGGCAGCAGCTACGCCCGGGGCTCTGTCCCGCCCCACCCTGCAAGGGAAGACCCTCTATTTGAGACCCTAGTCCCCCCCACCGGCTCCGGTACCTTAATGGTGAAGGCCACTTGCAGGGGCCCACGCCGACCAACTATCCACACGGTCTTCACTTGGCTCTGCCTCAGCACTCTCAAGGCGGCCCCTGTGATGTCCGTTTTCTAGCACAAAAGGAGGTCCGTGGAATCATCTGACACTGACCTGGGGAAGGGGACTCTCCATTTTGTCAGGTCCCAATCGCGAGCCAGAAGGCTGGCAGCCCCCAAAAGCACCGCTGCTCCCCCTGGTGGTCAGATGAAGCATTGCCGCTAATTCTGTAAAGGGCTCCAGCTAGGAGCAAACCAAGCCCCAGTACTCACTGTCTGTAATTGTGCCCAGCACCGAACAAGGGGCATACGGGGACAAGAGCTTACGGCCAAAGGGTGGATGTGACCAAAACAGACACGGCACAGGCGCTCACAGAGCGTATTTGGTGGAGAGGGAAATACTCATCGAATCTCATGGATGAGTATAAAACTGCAGTGATGATAAGATGCTATGCCCGAAATCGAAGTAGACTGATTTGTGAAAAAGAAGGTATTCCCGAGGAAATGGACTTATTTGGGGGGGGAGTCCAGGAAGGTGGAAGGAATAACTGAGCCAAAATTTAAAAAAGATGGATTTCAAAAACTGGCAGGAGGTCAGAATGTTCTAAGCGGGGAGAATTGTGTGTCAAGGTCCTGTGGCATGCTGTTTTGTTTTTGTTTATTTTTTTTTAGAAAAGGCCCATGTAGCTAGAGTGCTGGAAACAAAAGGAGAAATGGTGCAGGATGAGGCCTTCCAGAAGGCCTCCGCCCAGCCTGGACACCTGGGGAACAGGCGCCGAGCCCTGAAGACAGGGCCTCCGCCTCCAATCCCTGACCTACACTCACCTCCAGGTGCTCGGGTGGGGTCAGCAGGATCCTGGCCACGTCCAGAGCCACATTCCCTTGGCCCAGAATCACTGCTGTGTCACAGCTCAGGTCCGGGGCCAGCTGGAGGAGGAAGGTCTGGATAGGGTCCCCCGGCCTGGGCCCCCATCAGGCCGATGTCATTTGCAGACACCTCACGCCTGGTCCCAGGGGCACCCTCACCCGGAGCGTCCACCCTACTGGAGGTCCCGCCCCCTTCCGGGCCCCACTCCTGCCCTCTGATCTCTCCCACCTCCCCACCTCCCCCCGCTGCCTCTTCCTCCAGCTCTCGCATCCAAACTCACCTCCTGGTTCTCAGGAAGCCCGTTGTACCAGCCCACGAAGGCCCGGGCTGAGAACACACCGGGCAGCTCCTCGCCGGGAATTTCCAGGGCCCGGTGGTCCTCCGCCCCGTAGCTCTGAGGAAAGATCGCAGCCCGAGGCCCAGGGCCCTTAGCCCAGCAGCCCCTTCCAGAAGCTTCCATCCTGGCCCTGCCTGTGCCCTCCATCCCTCAGCCACCCGCCTCCCTGTCCTCCCCCACCCTCCCCACCTCTGTCTCACCAGCACCACGGCGTGGTAGGCCTCCCGCAGCTCCGGAACCGTCACGTCCCTGCCGACCACCACGTTGCCCCAGAAGGCACAGCGGTCGGAACGGGCTGTCTGGGTGAAGGTGTTGATGACATTCTGCCAAACAGCCCCAAGAGGGAGGGTCAGAGGCTGGGGCAGCCTCAGGGACCCTGTCAGTGTTACCTTTGCCCCCACCAGGGCGGCACCCACACCGCAGGCTTAGGTCACTCTGTCCAGCCAGGCAGCCTCCCGGCCCTCCTCCGTTGACCTGCGTCTCCGGCGCCACCCTCTGTGCCCAGAGAGACCCACCTTCACCTCCGGGTGGTCGGGCGCCACGCCAAAGCGCACCAGGCCAAAGGGCACAAGCTGCTTCTCGTAGATGTCCACGCGGGCCTGGGTGTGGTGCTGCGGGGAGAGGGCGCCGCTGGAGAGGCTGAGGGGGAGCGAGGGCCCCGTGGGACCTCCCGTGCCCCAGCAGAGCAGGGGAGTGGGTCAGGGGCTGGGGACACACAGAGGTTTTGACTGTACCCCAGCCTGCCCACCTGCCTGGAGGGTCTGATGGGGGTGGGGGAGCTCAGGGGTTTGACCCCCAGCACCTCAAAAAAAAAAATCAGCTGGGGGTGGCGGTGCATGCTGGTAATCCCAGTACTTGGGAGGCTGAGACCAGAGGATCCTGGTTTTTGGCTGGCCTCAGCTACTTAGTGATGCCCTCCACAATTTAGTGAGACACTGTTTCAAAATAAAGAATAAAAGCCCGTGTGGGGTGTGGTGGCCGAGTATTTGGGAGGCTGAGACAGGAGAAAGGAAGGTTTTCGGCCAGCCTCAGCTACTTAGTGAGGCCCTTTACAACTTACTGAGACCCTATTTCAAAATAAAGAATAAAAAATAGGGCTGGGGGTGTAGCTCGGAGGTAGAATGCCCCTGGGTTCAATCCCCAGTACTAAAAAAAAGACTAAAAAACAAAATAAAGAATTAAAAAAAAAATAGGGCTAGGGGGTGGGCAGCTGGGAGGTAGAATGCCCCTGGGTTCAATCCTCAGTACTCAAAAAAAAAAAAAAAAAAAAAATTCCTTGCCTCATCATGGGTCACAAGGCTGCTCAAAGGTCACCTCTTGTCTTATCTGGCACCGCTAACCTCATCCCTCAGGAAACCTCCCCCTGCCTTCATGGCTCCCTCCTGTCTCCCAGCTCTTCTTTCTGGGCCCCTTTCCTCTGTTCCTCGCTCACAAGGACATTTTCTGAGGTGCTTCTGGCCTGGGACCCTCCTTTCCCCAGGTCCTGGGGAGGATTTACACACTCCCTCCTGTGACCTCAAATGCTCATGGGTCTCTCTCTTTCTCTCCAGCCCAGACCTCTCTTCAAGCTCCAAACCTGAGACCCTAGGATGCTGCACCCCAAAGCCATCAAGGCAAAATCAAATCTCTGTCCCCCACGTCTCTCCCCCTTTGCCTCTGGGCTTCTTTCCAGCCCTCCGCCGGCAGCCAGAACCTCCTTGCTCAGCCCCTGCAGCCTCCCGTCAACCCTGTTTCCTCGCCCTCCATTCTCCAGGCCCAAGTCTGCCCTGCACACAGTGGGAACATAAAAAATAAAGAAATGGGGTTCCAGCTGGGTGTGGTGGAGCACGATTGTAATCCCAGTTCTTGGGAGGCTGAGGCAGGTGCGTGGCCAGCCTCAGCCACTTAGTGAGACCCTGTTTCAAAATAAAGAATAAAAATAGGACTAGGGGGTGCAACTTGGAGGTAGAATGCCTTTGGGTTCCATCCCCAGTACTGCAAAAAAAAAAGGGGGGGGTCTTGGGAGTGTAGTTAAGTATGAGAGTGCTTGCCTAGCATGCATGAGGCCCGGGGTTTGACCCTCAGCACACACACACACACACACACACACACACACACACACACACACACACACACAAAGAGGGAATTGAACCCAGGGGCATTCTACCTCCAAACTACACCCCCAGCCCTTTATATTTTTATTTTGAAATATAGTCCGGCTAAGTTGCCGAGGGTCTCACTAAGCTGCTGTTGCTAGCCTAAAACGATTCTCCTGTCTCAGTCTCCCTGGTACTGGGATTACAGGCGTGCACCACCACGCCCAGTTCTTGGCTTAAACTTTCTCAATGAAGCCAGTCACCTATAGCACTGGGCCCCAGAATCTGTGGGGAGTTGGTTTAAAACCACTGATTCCCCAGCCACAGAGTTTGATTAAGTCTGGGCCCCAAAATAACTCTGTTTAATAAGTTCTCCCAAGGAACTCAGATGGGGGGACTGTGGACAGATACACCTAGCCAAGCCCACAGCCTGGCCGGTGGCTCCCAACCCCCCTGGGACCGGGCCCCCACCCCCCGGTCAGCCCCAGCTCTCGTGCACACACATCCACCTTCAGGAACTTGCCTTTCCCTGAAGGGCCACTGTCTCCCTCCAACTCACCTTTGTCCACATGGTCCCTGAGCCTGGGTCACTCTGGCCACTCTACCCCCTCACCCGACATCGCCTTCGGACTGCAATTTGGACAGCTCTCCCTCTGGACTGCGTTAGGAGTCCCTCTGTGAACTCCCGGTGTAGCTCCTAAAATACTCTGTGAACCCACTGCCCGTCCCCTCGTGCTAGAATGTGGGGTCCTCGAGTGCAGGAGCCCCGTCTGTCCTGCTTACCCCCGTGGTCCCTGCGCAGCCTGTGTCCAGAGCATGTCAGTGTCCAGTAAATATCACTGGATGGGTGACGAGGGAGACCCCAGTGTCTTCCAAGCCCAGAGGCTGTCAGGTGGGACCGTGGACCTCCTCCCCTAGCCTTTCTGTCCTCGCCCGCAAGAGGCACGATACCCGCATCCCTGGTCAACACAAGGGTGCTACAAGATGCTGTACTCTGTGCCCAAATCAAGCTAGTGCCACCGCTCCACCTGCGTCACACTCGGTCCCATCCGAGGAGCAGGGCCAGCAGCTTGGAGCTCCCAGGGGTCAAGGATCCACTCATAACGGGCCCTGGGTCTGTCTATCCCAGTCCATCCAGCAGGAAAAGCTGGGCAAATGTCTGCAGGCCAGAGACCTGCAAACAGAGGCGCTAAGAACCCCACCCTCCCCCTCCCAAAATTTTAGGCTCAGCTCACAGAGTTCCCCTTACACGAAGTCCTCTAGACCCTGTGAGCTCCCTGGCCTCCATCCAGGCCCAGGCTGTCCTCCTGCATCCCTGGCCTTGCATTCCAGCCCGACTCCCCAAACACAGAGGCCACTGCCAAGCCAGGGACCTTCAACGCAGCTAAAATGCACCTTCTCCAGGAAACAGCCCCCCCTCCTCCTTCTCTTCCTTTTCCTTCTCCTCCTCCTTCTTTTCTTTGGGGGGGGGTAGGGGTACTGGGGATGGAACATGGGGGCATTCTACCTCTGAGCTGTACCCCCAGCCCTAATTTTTTTATTCTTCATTTTGAAACAGGGTCTCACTAAGTTGCTGAGAGCCTCATGAAGTCGTTGAGGCTGGCCGCGAACCCGGATCCTCCAGTCTCAGCCCCCAAATGCTGGGATTACAAGCGTGTGCCACCACACCTGGCTCTCCTCCTTCTTTTTTGTGGTACTCTTCTGTCTTTCCAAGTCCCTCCAAAGCCAGGTCACCATCTCATCTCAGTCAACCTGAGTCTCCCCTCCCCCATCTCTAGCATATCTGGCAGCCTTGAGGCCTGCTTGCCAAACAACACTGAAAGCCTTGAGACCTTGGCCTTTAATGAGGGAGGAGAGTGGGCAAAAGGAGGCCTGGAGCTGTGGGTAAGGAAGACACATATGGTAGATAAAGTTACAGAAAGCTGAGAAGAGGGGGTAGCCCCAAGCTGCAGGATGAAGAGAAAACAGAGAAGGTGAGGGGAAGACAAGTCATCCTTCAGGTTTCAGGTTTGTATAAGCACCTGGGATTGCTTGATCAAGGAGGTATAGGTGCGCATCTGCCACTGACTACCAACCACAGGGTAAACACACTTCTACAGTTAAGGACCTAGGTGGGAACCCCACGTATAGGTGAGGAAGCAGGTAGGGAAGTAGGCAGCCTACCCGGGCTGGGAGCCTCTTCCTTATCAGGCAACCCAAAAAGGGTAAAGCGTGCCCTTAGGACTGGAGCCACCGGTGAACGAAGGGTGGGAGAGGAACCTGGAGGAAGCCACTTACCTTTAGCAGGTATTGGGCAGTGTAGAAGCCAGCTGGACCACTGCCCACCACGCAGATCTGGGGGGTCTTCTGTGCAGAGAGATGCCGGCAGAAGCCTGGGGCTGGACAGAGAGGGGAGCAAGGTCCAATCAGCACTCTCCCCCATCCCAAACCAACCTGTGTCCAACAAGAGATGGAGCTTGCTGGGCTTCACCCTCACCTGGACCTCCCTTCTCTCACTCAAAGCTTTGGCTTTTGCGGAGTTCCTTACTGCATCCGAACCCCCAAAGACTGTGTCTTCATCCAGAGACCCATGCCTCACCCATGAACCCACTACGCGGCCACTGGTGGCCTGCCCACACCCCTCTGGTCCTTGAAGCTGCCCTGTGCAGCACTACATCCACCAGTCAGGTATAATCCCACACCCCAGACCTCCGCATCACCCCCGTTCGCTCAGTCCCACGCGTGTGGACCTCGTGGTCACTCCCTTTCACCTTTGATGACCCTCGTCCTACATGTCACCGCGCTGATCCCCTGGACACCACCCTCGCTTCTCTATCATGAACAGATTCCTCCAGTCGCCCCTTTCCGCTCCGATCCCTTCACTTAGCGCTCTCGGGCCTCCCCGAGCTCCCATCCAGCCCGCAGTGCCCCGCTCCTACTCCAGGTGCTCCTAGCGGCAGGCAACAAAGTCCGAGGCCACACCGACCAATGCCACCAGCGCCAACAGCGCGGAACCATGACTGGAAACAGCCACCAGCAACTGCTATGGGTTCCCGGAGACTGCCTAGAGCTTCATGCTGGCTAGACCACGCCCCCGTTGTGGACCCGCCCCGCCCCCGGGCCCGCCCATCAGTGTGGCCTCGCCCCCAAGCTCTGGGAAAGCACTGCCTTTGGGGTTCCACTCCGATCCCCACCCCCAAAAGAATCCTGCCCCGGAGAGAGAAGTCCGCCCCTGGATCCACCCCCTACTGTGGAAGCGCTGCCTCTAGAACTTCTGGGCCCTGCGAGACTTTTTCTCCTCAATCTTCACCCTCCCGCTAAATACCGGAAGCCTAGAATTGGATGAGAGCGAATCCCCATCGCTGTTTCAGTCTCTCTTGAGGAGGGAGCCAATTAGAAAGGAGTTTATTTCACTTCGCTTCTATTTTCGTCGCTCGCTGATGACGTATGCGCCTTTGCCTTTTGCTAGTGTATTCGCCGGCAGTTTTGTTCCAGCCAATCAATAGCTCAGCTCTAAGCGCGCCTCCCCGCCTATTGGGTAATAGTCATAAACTCCGGAAGTCTAGAGAATAGAGCTCCGAGTCCTGCTTCAGCTCCAAATATTGCAGTGGTGTGGCTCTGGGTGCTGTCGTGTCTGGCCAGGGGGACTATTAAACCCTAGAGAACTTGTCTCGCCTCACATCCTTCCCTATTACAGGTGAGGAAACGGAGGGAGTTGGTTGTCCCATGTACTAAGAACTGAGCCCGACCTCCGACCTTTGTCCACCAGTACCGGGACCAGTTTGCCATTTTTAATTGGAGTATAACAGAAAAGTGCACAAATCATGCCGGGCGCTTGTAATCCCAGCATTTGGGAGGCTGAAACCGGAGGATCCGGGTTCGCAGCCAACCTCAGATACTTAGTGAGGTACTCAGCAACTTAGTGAGACCCTGTTTGAAAATAAAGAATAAAAAATAGGGCTGGCGGTGTAGCTCGGAGGTAGAATGCCCCTGAGTTCAATCCCCAGTACTGCAAAATAAAAAATAAAAAAAAAGAAAAGTGCACAAGTCATATCATGGTTTGATGAATTATGAGGTGTAACCACCACCCAGATTGAGAAATAGAACATGGCAAGTATTTTAGGAGTCCCCTGTTGCCTAGCTAGTCACACTCCCTCTACTGAGAAGTTAATACTGTTCTAATATGTCATTTGTTGTTTGTTTTTTATTTTATTTTTATTTACTTATTTATTTTGGTACTGAAGGTTGAAGCCAAAGGCATTGTACTTCCAAGCTACACCCCTAGCCTTGTTTTTTATTTTATTTTTTTGAAACAGGGTTCCGCTAAATTGCTGAGTCTGGCTTTGAACCTGTGATTCTCTCTTTTTTTTTTTTTTTTTTTTTTTTTTTTTTTTTTTTTTTTTTTTTTTTTTTTTTTTTTTTTTTCAGTACTAGGGATGGAACCCAGGAGCAGTCTACCTCCAAGCTACACCCCCAGCCCTATTTTTTATTCTTTATTTTTTTGGTTTGGTTTGGTTTGGTTTTTGCTGTACTAGGGATTGAACTCAGGGGCATTCTACCTCTGAGCTACACCCCCCCCCAGCCCTATTTTTAATTCTTTATTTTGACACAGGGTCTCACTAAGTTGCGGAGGGCCTAAGTAGCTAAGGCTGGCTGCGAGCTTGGGATCCTCCTGTCTCAGCCTCCCAAATACTAGGATTACAAGCATGCACCACCGTGCCTGGCTTATTCTTTTTGAAACAGGGCCTCACTAAGTAGCTAAGGCTGGCTTCAGACCTGTGATCCTCCTGTCTCAGCCTCCCAAGTACTGGGATTACAAGCATATGCCACCATGCCTAGCAGTGATCCTCTTTTCTCATCCATCCAAGTATTGAGATTACTGGTGTGCGCCACCACACACAGTTTATGTCATTTGTTTTATGGCTATCCCACTATATGGTGAGTAAGCAAATTATGGCTTGCAAGACAATTGTCCCTAGGATATGGCCCACAAGATTTTTTTTTTTTTTCCCGATACTGGAGACTGAACCTAGAGGCATTCTACCTCTGAGCTACACCTTCAGCCCTATTTTTTTTTATTCTTTATTTTGAAACAGGGTCTCACTAAGTTGCGGAGGGCCTCACTAAGTAGCTGAGGCTGGCCACGAACCCAGATCCTCCGGTCACAGCCTCCCAAGTACTGGGATTACAAGCGTGCACCACGCCTGGCCACAAGGGTTTTTTTTGTTTTTTTTTTGTTTTTTTTAATGGAAAAATAAAACTTGAAAAGTATTTTGTGTAGTACATGAAATTGAAACTTCCATGTTTATAAAGGAGGGTGGGGAGCTCATATCCCCCGAACTTTGCACAGTTCCTAACACCCAATGGACATTCATAAAGAATCTGTCTTAATGATAAAATCGTTGATTATCCACTCATAATGGGGAGAAAGAGGTGGACACGCAGGATCAGACACCCAGAAAGCTATCAAACTCCCCATCCAGCAGCAGACATAGTCTGGTGGTTGAGAACATGGATTCTGGAGTCAGACTCAGTTCAAATCCTCCTGCTTCTTATCACCTATATAACATTGAGAAGTTCCATCTCCCCAAGCCTTCTTTCACCATCTGTAATGTGAGGAAACTTGTAAAGATTGACATTAGATGACCTAGGTAAAAATATCTGCCTTATGTGGTAAATAAATAATAGCTTTTAGCCAGGGGTGGTGGCACACACTTGTAATCCCAGTACTTGGGAGGCTGAGACAGGAGGATCGCAGGTTTGTGGCCAGCCTCAGCTACTTAGTGAGGACTTCCACAACTTAGTGAGACCCTGTTTCAAAATAATGTGTAAAAAGTAGGGCTGGGGGGTGTAGTTTGGAGGTAGAATGTCCCTGGGTTCAATCCCTAGTACCAAAAAAAAGCTATTATCATCATCCTCAATATATGTGACCTCCCATATACCCTTGTAAATTAGACCTCCGGTCTGTGCAAAGCCCTAGAATCACTTCATTTCCTTCCTATCACCTCTCCTCACCTCTCAAACCCCTGTCATTCCCAACCCACATCCTCAGAGTAACAAAAAAACTGAGCTTCGAAACAACCAGTGACTTGTTCCTGGGGTTCCCATGGTACAGCCAGGTCTCCTGCCAAGGCCTCCAGCTGCTGCCCATACCTCATTCAGGCCCAGATCAATAACCATGAGGCATTGGCTATACATTTGGATGGATTTAATCAGTAGTGTGGAGTATGCAACTGGGACCTTTTGCTGACATCGCATTTTTCATATGGAGAACCAGCAGTTTGAGGAATCGCACTCCCAGACCTTAAGACCATTTCTGAGCTGCTAATGCATTTCAAAAGAGCGGCAACAACAGAGCAAAGCAGTAGGCTGGGGAGGCTGCCAAGCCTGCTCTGTTCAAGAGGGCTGCTTGAATCCCGCACTCTGTCGGCGATTCTCCCAGCAGGAAACAGATGGCACGGTCCAAAGGGGTGACTAAAGAGAGTTTAATGAGAGAACGTGGTGCAGAGGTGTGAGCGGGGCTAAGGGAACAGAGAAGCAACAGCTGGAAGCCCCTGGCAAGCCCGGCCCCAAAGAAGCCTAAAGAGGAAGCTGTTTGGAAACGAGAGTGAGCCTGAAGGTGGCCGGGCGGAGACAGCAGGACGAGGATCTGGAGGAGCACATGGCAGCTGCCCGAGGCGACACCGGACACTGGAGATGTGTTCTTCAGCAGGCCGGGCTCAGCCTCCTCTGCCCGTCCTGCAGGTGCCCGTGTGCTGGCGTTTAGCCCCGGCTTCAGGGTCATCGTGCCTTTCACCCCTGTCCCTCCCCTCCCTCCTCCAAAGAGTTAACTGAAAAACCAGGCAATGATGTGCTCAGAAGATGACGTGCATATTCCCAATCAAGGATGACTCGTCCCTTCAGGGGATATTTGGCTATGTTTGGAGATTTTTTTTTTTTTTCGGAACTGGGGATTGAACTCAGGGGCATTCTACCTCTGAGCTACACCCCCAGCCCTATTTTTTATTCTTTATTTTGAAACCGAGTCTCACTAAATTGCAGAGTGCCTCACTAGGTAGCTGAGGCTGGCTGCGAACCCGGATCCTCCGGTCTCAGCCTCCGAATGCTGGGATTATAAGCGTGCGCCACCACGCCCGGCTTGGAGATGTTTACAGGCATGTGATGTGTAGCTGGGTGTGAGGTTGCACGCCTGTAATCACCGGGATAAGGGAAGTTGAGGCAGAAGGGTTGCAAGTTCCAGGCCAGCCTGGGAAACCTATCGAGAACTTGTCTCAAAAAAAAAAAAAAAATCAAGCCAAGCGTGGTGGTGCATGCTTGTAATCCCAGTACTTGGGAGGCTGAGATGGGAGGATCCGGGTTCGAGGCCAGCCTCAGCTACTTAGTGAGGCCCTCCACAACATACTGAAACCCTGTTTCAAAATAAAGAATTAAAAAATAGAACTGGGGATGTAGCTTGGAGGTAGAATGCCCCTGAGTTCCATCCCCAGTACCGGAAAAAAAAAAAAAAAAAACTCAAAAGGGCTGAGAGTGCCGCCCAGTGGTAGACAGCCCCTGGGTTGAATTCTCAGTACTAAAAAAAGATTTTTGATTGTCGTGACTTGGGCACCCAGCATCTAGTAGATAAAAGCCAGGAGCACGGCTAGACATCCTACAATGCACAGGACACCCAACAGGAATCATCTAGCTAAACAGTCACAGTGCCAAGGTGAGAAATTCTGTTGGAAAACTAACTGCTCTGGCCTCTGGTCACAATACCCTCCTCTGTCTCCCCTCAGCCTCCACCTGTGCAATTCCTTACACCTTCTCAGTCCAGCCCCCAGCTCAACTGCCTCTCACCCCTGCCTCCTCGGGGGTGAGTCTCCGTGGGATCCCCGCACCCTGGCCCCTTCCTGGGTCTGGCATCAATAGTTCCCTTACATTCCTACCTCAAGCCGGGCTGCAGACCATCTGCTCACTGCAAACCCAGCCCTTGACCTTAAGCTCTTCCATCTCACCCCCAACACTTCCTCTCCTCTCTAGGGCCGTCTGTCCTTCAGACCCCGTCCCCATAACCCCCTCCAGCTCAGCCCCTCCCAGGTTCATTGCTTCTAGACATCGTGGAAGATTTTTCTAGAGCTAGCCAAGGCCACGCTCAAGCTGCATACGCTCTCCCAACTCCATCCCCAAGGGACTTGCTCCCCTCACTTCCCCTGCAGAGCTTTCCCCACAAAACACACGATTTCACCTCGCTGGTGCCGTGGGCCTTGGGAACTGTCGAGCCTGTGTCTTGAACAGGCTTCTCTGGCTGAGAAACTAGGGGGTCTGCCAAGAGGGACCTGGCCCCGTGGTCCCTGGGAAGCCAAAGGCATAGGGGGAAGCAGCAGCCACGCAAGTGAGCTGCTGTCCTGGAGGTGCGGGAGCCCCAGCTAAGGGGATGACCCTCCCATCTCCCAGGTGACCTGGGCGTGGATCCCACCCCACCACCCACCTCTGTCACTGCCGCCTTGCCCAGCCGAGGATCAGAGGGAGTCCAGGGTGGGGGGAGGGGATCCTGAGGTGAGGTCATCTATGGCCCAGACTGACCAGGGGATCCAGGCACCATCGTTCCCTTCACCCCGCACACCCCTTGAATGCCAGAAAAGCCAACAGGGCAGGCGACCCCCAGGATGCCCAGCCCTCACTGCAGGCCCACCAGCTCGGTGATGGGCGGGGCCTGCACCAAGAACTCCTCGTAGCGCCTGAGGAACAGCTGGAAGCGAGCCAGGTACGAGTCCTCGTTGTATGGCAGCTGCTTCTCACGGAGGAACCGGGACACCAGGGGCTTCACCTGATGGAAGATGGGGGGAGGAGGAGCCTCAGAGCAGGGCCGGCTCCATCCCAGGGAGTCCTCCCTGTCCCAGACCCAGACCCACCTGCCTCGTCCCAGGATGTGAGGGGGTCAGGACTGAAGGCTGAGGGGTTGGAGGACTCCTGCCTCTCTCAGCCCTACCAGCAGGCAAGGAAAGAGGGGTTTCTCCCCTGCATCCTCCCGCAGGCCCCAACTGCAGAAGGGGTGAAAGCACAGCTCCCTTCTGCTGCACCCCTACTTGGTGTCCAACATTCCAGATCTGTTCCTTCATTTCGTCCTGAGCCCCATTTGCTCCCATTTTACCCACGGGGAGACTGAGGTTCAGTTAAGTACTCCAGAGAAGCATCACTATGAGAAACCCAGGCGTCTCTGATATGAACTCGTGGTGCAGCGTGAAGCCCCAGCTGGCCTTCCTGGGGGACCTGTGCTGACCGGGCCAGTGGGGACTCAGGGTGCAGGTGAACCGTGGAGGTCACGGCTGCCGGCCCTCACGCGGGCCCCGCGTCCCCGCTGCTCTACCTTCAGGCACATGTTGTCGGAGAGCCTGGGGAAGAGGTGGTGCTCCACGTGGCAGCTGATAATGGAGTGGCCGAAGGCCCAGTCCAGCAGCGGCGTCCGGGGAAGGTTAAGCACACCCAGGCTCATCATGTGGATCCGAAGGGGCTTCTTGTCCAGGGAGAACATGGGCAGCCCGATGTGCTGGGACAGACACGGGGCGCACGTCCTGCGGCTGAGCTCTGACCTCCCCCTGGCCCAGGCGTCCTCACCGAGCACGCGGGCCCCGTGGCTGCTTCTGCCCCTCAAACGCTCCTCCCGAGGGGCCTGGTTAGAGGTGTGTGGGGCTGAGGCTCCTGGCTCAGCTCCGATGCCAACTGAGTCTGTATCCTGAGCTGAGTCCCTCCCGCCTCTGGGCCTCTCTCCTGACACGGACAGGGAGGGGCTGGGCCTGGGCACCTCTGGACTCCTGGTCCGCCAATGCCGGTCGCTGCCCGTGCCTTCCTCTCCCATCTCTGAGCCTCTGTCTCAACCTGGAGAGACCCTCCCTGCTCCCCTCTCCAGGCCAAACCCTGCTCGTTGTTCAAGATGAAGTTTGTGAGCCAGGCGTGGTGGTGCACTCCTGTAACCCCAGATAGGAGGATCACAAGATCGAGACAAGCCTCAGCAAATTAGGGAGACCTTGTTTCAAATTTTTTTTTTTTTTTTTTTTTTTGGCGGTACTGGGGATTGAACTCAGGGGCATTCTACCTCCGAGCTACACCCCCAGCCCTATTTTTTATTCTTTATTTTGAAACCAAGTCTCACTAAGTTGCGGAGTGCCTCACTAGGTAGCTGAGGCTGGCCTCGAACCCGGATCCTCCGGTCTCAGCCTCCCGAATGCTGGGATTACAAGCGTGCGCCACCACGCCCGTCTTGTTTCAAAATTTTAAAAAAAAAAAAATTTTTTTTTTTTTTTTGGTACTGGAGATTGAACCCAGGGCCCTACAAGCTACACCCCCAGACCTATTTTGTTTTTATTTATTTATTTATTTTTGTTTTTTGCGGTACCGGGGATTGAATTCAGGGCATTCTACCTCTGAGCTACACCCCCAGCCCTATTTGTATTCTTTATTTTGAAACAGGGTCTCACTAAGTTGCGGAAGGCCTCACTAAGTAGCTCAGGCTGGCTGCAAACCTGCAATTCTTCTGTCTCAGCCTCCCAAGTACTGGGATTACAAGTGTGTGACACCACACCTGGCTCCTATTTTATTTATTTATTTATTTATTTATTTATTTATTTATTTATTTATTTATTTTTTTTTTTGCGGTACTGGGGATTGAACTCAGGGGCATTCTACCTCCGAGCTATACCCCCAGCCCTATTTTGTATTCTTTATTTTGAAACCAGGTCTCACTAAGTTGCGGAGTGCCTCACTAGGTAGCTGAGGCTGGTCATGAACCCAGATCCTCTGGTCTCAGCCTCCCGAATGCTGGGATTACAAGCGTGCACCATCACTCCCGGCTTCTATTTTATTTTTAAATAGATGTTTTTTGGGAGTCCTGGAGATTGAACCTAGGAGCATTCTACCTCAGAGCTACACCCTCAGTTCTATTTTACTTTTATTTTGAAACAGGGTCTCACTAGGTTGATAAAGATCTCACTTCTTGCTGAGGCTGTCCTGGAACTTGCGATCCTCCTGTCTCAGCCTCCCAAGTACCAGGAATACAAGCGAGTGCCACCACTTCTGGCTTAATTTTTAATTTTTAAACACTAAATTGCTGAGGGTCTCACTAGGTTGCTAAGGCTAGCTTAGCACCTAGAATCCTCCTGTCTCAGCCTCCCAAGTGCTGGGGATTACAGGCTTGTGCCACCATGCCTAGCTGAAATTGAAAAAAAATTAAAAAAAAAATTTTTTTAAAGGCTGGGACCCGAGTACAGGGAAACATCTCTTTGGTGATGGCCCCAGAACTGAATGCTGAGCCCCTGGCCTCCCACCGAGCCCCCCGTTGGCTGGGACCCTCACTTTACTCCCATTGGACGTCCACACATGGACCAACACCTGCCGGCCAGTGTTGAGACACAAACTCCACACCTGAAACCAAGCTCTGTGTGATGACCCACAGGGAGCAGGGCGGGGGTCTCTCTGCCCAGGCCTTGGGGCAGCCTGGAGCCAGGCCCCCTGGCGAATGCTCTGGCGGCTGCCTGGTGCCGGAGCCGGGGAAGGCTCACCTGGAAGATGTTGACGTGCAGGTAAGGGTGAGCCAGCAGGGATCTGGTGAGCAGCATGCAGGCCAGGGCCGAGCCGGGGCTCTGGAAGCGGGACACGTTCAGGAGCAGCCAGTACTGAGAGTACAGGCCCAGGGCGATCAGGGCCAGCGTGCGCACGGCCACCCGAAGCTCCACCGTCCTCAGCCGCTCTGCCAGAGGGGCGAGAGACAGAAGAAGGGGCAGGCAAGGTTAGGAGTCCTCATCAGCTGGCTCCAGGTGCCCAAGAGTGCCAAGAGAGAGGGTGGTCTCAGTGCATTCATTGGGTGCACAGGACAGCTTCGAAAAGGGTGTTTGCCCATTGTTTTCTTTCTTTCTCCTTTTTCTTTTGTCCCCCCCCACTTTGATACTGGGCATTTAACCCAGGGGCATTCTACCTCTGAGCTACACCCCCAGCCCATTTAATTTAATTTTTTTTGCAGTACTGAGGATTGAATCCAGGGGCATTCTACCTCCAAGCTACACCCCCAGCCCTATTTTTTATTCTTTATTTTGAAAAGGGCCTCACTAAGTTTCGGAGGGCCTCACTAAGACTGGCTGTGGACCTGCGATCCTCCTGTCTCAGCCTTCCAGCGACTGGGATTACAAGTGTGCACCAATATGCCCAGCTTATCTTTTGTTTTGAAACAGGGTCTCACTACGTTGCTGAAAGTCTCTCTAGGGTGCTGAGGCTGGTCTGAAACCTGCGATCCTCCTGTCTGAGCTTCCCAAGTACTGGGATTAGAGGTGTGGGCCACCATGCCCAGCTCATGGTTTTGATGAGGAAAGGGAGTCATTAAGTAATCTGACCGAGATCAGGGCCAGCTCCACAGCCCTGCTGCTTTTACCCTGTGGTACTGCTCCCCTGACACAAACAGTTAGAATGTGCAGTGTGATTTGTGAGAGGCAGCTACAAAAGCACTCTTCAAGCAGTGCCTGGTAGTGCATGCCTATAATCCCAGTATTTGGAAAGCGGAGACAGGAGGATCGCAGGTTCACAGCCAGTCTTCAAGCCAGGTTCAAGGCCAGCCTCAGCAACTTAGCAAGATCCTCAGCAATTTAGCAAGACCCTGTTTCAAAGTAAAAAAGAGTCTGAGGGTATAGCTTGGAGGTAGAATGCTCCCCCCCCCCCAGTTCAATCCCCAGTACTAAAAAAAAAGAGAAAAAGATACAAAGAAGCACTCTCCTCTGTCCTCTTGTTTTTTGAAGCACTGGGGATGGAACCCAGAGGTGCTCTACCACTGAACTACATTCCTAGCCCTTTTCACTGTTTATTTTGAGACAGGCTGTCCTCCAACTTGTAATACTCCTGTCTCAGCCTCCCAAGTACTGGGACTACAGGCGTGCACCACCAGCCGGGCTTATTTATGGTCTCTTTATATGCTCACACCATCTTTTAGGGGCACATAAGGAGCTTGAGGCTCAGAGAGGTCAAGTTACCTGCCCACGTTCACCAGTAGCAGAACCAGACTTGGACAGTCCTTCCACCCTGGCTGGTTGGCTCAGATCCTTGTCAGTCTTAACTCAGGGCTTACAGGTTCCTCCATAAGCAGCCACCAAGGCCAGGAGGGGAAGGGGGAAGGGGCCAGGTCTTTGCAGGGTACTTGGACCCAGGCTGTCACAGTACTCACCGAGAGCCACCAGCGGCGTTAAGATGGGAACCAAGAAGGGTGCGAGGAACATGTAGACATAGCGGTTGAGGAACGGCAGCTTCCACGTGCTCGAGTCCCCCAGCCCCACCACGTTGGTGTAACCGTGGTGCATCTTGACGTGGCCGTGCTTAGCATGCTCCGCGGTGAAGCCCGTGCACACCTAGGGGAGGAGCCAGAGACGACAGTGGGCGTGGTCAGGCCTGGGGGAGCCTCCAGAACGTCCCTCCTCCTCGAGCCCTTGAGCTTGTACCCTGTGCCCTGTAGCCCAACACTGAACACGTGCACCATCTGTAATCCTCAGTTCACAACGACAAAACATCGAGCAAAGCAAACACTGCCAGAAACAGTTCACCTTTCTTTGTTTTTGTTTTGTTTTTGAGGTACTGGGGATTGAACTCAGGGGCATTCTACCTCCAAGCTACAGCCCCAGCCCTATTTTTTATTCTTTATTTTGAAACCGAGTCTCACTAAGTTGCGGAGGGTCTCACTAGGTAGCTGAGGCTGGCCGCGAACCCGGATCCTCCGGTCTCAGCCTCCCGAATGCTGGGATTACAAGCGTGCGCCACCACGCCCGGCTCTTCACCTTTCTTGGCAGCTGATGGGTTGTTCCCTTCCCACAGAAAAATGAGAGCTAAGGCTTGCAGAGCACTAAGTTCAGGAACAGGCCCTGTGCCGCCTCATCTAAGGCCTGTGCCGTGCCAGGCGTGGTGGCACACATCTGTAATCCCAGTACTTGGGAGGCTGAGACAGGAGGATCCCAGGTTCAAGGACAGCCTCAGCAAGTAGTGAGACTCTCAACAGCCTAGCAAGATCTTGCCTCAAAATAAAAATAAAATAGGGGTTAGGGGTGTAGCTCGAAGGTAGAATGCCCCTGGGTTCAATCCCCAGTGCCAAAAAAAAAAAAAAGTAAATAAAGCACATGCCATCTCCATGAGGGAGATGACCTCACTCCTGCGGGAACTAACAGCGGGTGCTGCATTAAGTAACCTGCCCAAGGTCAGAGCGGTCGGTGGGGCGGGGATTCCAACCCAGGCTGAGGCCCTGACCCTGGCCCACAAGACCAGCACCCTCCTCCGGGACTGCAGACCCCCACCCATGCCAACTCACCACTCCCTGCCCCCGACAGGGACTGGACCCTCCCCAGAGGCTAGCCAGAGCCACATCCTGGGGTCAGAAGATGGAGCCTTCCCTCCCCAGCCTGGAGGGGCACAGCTGCCTCTCCACCAACCAGCTTTTCCCTGGACCTTGTCCCCAAGGGAACTGCAGGGTCATGACCAACAAATATTGACAGAAGACCTGCCACGGGCTCCAGCCTCGGACAGGAGCTGAAGAGACAAAGAGACAGAGGCGATGCCACTGGTCAGGGCTCATGGGCACAAGACCGGGCACAGCAAACAGAATCCAGCCCCGGCAAGCTGCCTGGGGGCGCAGGTCCCTGGGCGCTGAGGTTCTGGCAGAGCCCTCCAGCAGGGGGCCTCAGTGAGTCTTCAGGGTGGCGTCCTTGGGTCCCTGCCCTTGCCCGGCCCACGTGACAGTTCCTGTGTCCCCCCCTCCCCCCAGCATCAGGGCAGGGGTCACCATTCTCCAGTAGGCATTCGGATCACCTGAGAACTCAGTGGACATGGGGCTGCCAGGGTCTCTTCTGGGGCCAGCCCGGCCTCCGGATCCCTCAGCTGCAGGGTGAGTTTGAGAGCCCGAGGCCATCTCTGTGCAACCAGTCCCCCGCAGTCACATGGTTTACAGTCCCCACTCACCCACCCTCAGCTGCCACCAGGACCCTGGCACAAAGCACAGCTTTGAACACTCCAAACCGGGCCAGCCCTGCCTCTGAGTCTCAGCATTTTTTTTTTTTTTTCAGTACTGGGGATGGAACCCAGGGGCATTCTACCTCCAAGATACACCCCCAGCCCTATTTTTATTCTTTATTTTGAAACAGGGTCTCACTAAGTTGCAGAGGGCCTCTCTAAGTAGCTGAGGCTGGCTGCAAACTCACGATCCTCCTGTCTCCCAAGTACTGGGATTACAAGTGTGCGCCACCACGCCTGGCTGCCCTATGTTTTATTCTTGATCTTGAAACAGGGTCTCGATAAGTTCCTGGCTTTGAACCTGTGATCCTCCTGTCTCAGCTACTCAAGTGCTGGGATTGCAAGCATGTGCCACCATGCCTGGCCTCAAGTCTCAGCATTTTTATTTATTTATTTATTTATTATGTATTTATTTATTTTGCGGTACTGGGGATTGAACTCAGGGGCATTCTACCTCCCAGCTATACCCCCAGCCCTACTTTTTATTCTTTATTTTGAAACAGGGTCTCACTAAGTTGCGGTGTGCCTCACTAGGTAGTTGAGGCTGGCCATGAACCCGGACCCTCCGGTCTCAGCCTCCCAAATGCTGGGATTACAAGCGTGCGCCACCACACCTGCCCGGCTAGGTCTCAGCATTTTTACACCGCCCATGTTACCACACAACCTGCATCTCCCCAGCCTCTCTCAGCAGGTTACAGACCTGGTGAACTTGTGCCACACCCAGGAGTCCCTGGGAAGGGAAGTGTCTTGAAATTGACCTTGAGGATCAAGGAGCCTGTGGATTCCTGGTTAGCTGGGCATGGTGTCACACACCTGTAATACCACTACTTTGGAGGCTGAGATGGAAGGTACACAGGTTCGAGGCCAGCCTCAGCAATTTAGCAAGACCCTCAGCAACTTAGCAAGACCCTGCTTCAAAATAAAAAATTGATATAGGGCTGGGTATGTAGCTTAGAGGTAGAATGTTCCTAGATTCAATCCCCAATACAAATAATAATAATAATAATAATAATAATAATAATAATAATAATAATAACAACAACAACAACAATTGAAAAATATGTGCTGGTGGAGCCAGGCATGGTGGCCTATAATCCCAGTACTTCACAGGCTAAGACAGGAGGATTGCAGGTTCAAGATTAGCCTACACAATTTGGTGAGGCCCTCCACAACTTAGACCCTTTTTCAAAATAAAAAATTAAAAATAGGGCTGGAGCCGGGCGTGGTGGCGCACGCTTGTAATCCCAGCATTTGGGAGGCTGAGACCGGAGGATCCGGGTTCGCGGCCAGCCTCAGCTACCTAGTGAGGCACTCCGTAACTTAGTGAGACTCTGTTTCAAAATAAAGAATAAAAAATAGGGCTGGGGGTATAGCTCGGAGGTAGAACGCCCCTGAGTTCAATCCACAGTACCACAAAAAAAAAAAAAAATAGGGCTGGAAGTGTAGCTCAGAGACAGAGCACCCCTATATTCAATCCCTAGCACTCCCCATACCCCCCCAAAAGAAATGTGTGCTGTTAGGAAGAGGTACAGCAGGGGAAAATGCTAGGTGAGAAATGTTTTTTCCACTCAACTGATATAAGATATATGTGAGCCAGGCATGGTAGTACACACCTGTAATCCCAGTACTTGGGAGGCTGAGACAGGAGGATTGCAGGTTCGAGGACAGCCTCAGCAAGTAGTTAGACTCTCATCAACTATCGAGACCCTTTTATTCAAAAATAAAAATAGAGCCAGGCATGGTGGCCCATGCTTGTAATCTCAGTACTCGGGAAGCTGAGACAGGAGGATCACAGGTTCACAGCCAGCCTCAGCTACTTGAGTGAGGCCCTTTGGAACTCAGTGAGACCCTGTTTCAAAATAAAGAATTAAAAATAGGGCCGGGGGTGTAGCTCAGAAGTAGAATGCCCCTGGGTTCAATCCCTGGTACAGCATAAGTAAAAAATAAATAAATAAATAAAGGGCTGAGGAAACAGCCCCTGGGTTCAATCCCCAGTAACACACACACACACACACACACACACACACACACACACACACAATAAGATATGTATGTGCATGTATAGTTAGACAAAGCTTTACAAAGTTACATGGCTTTTTATAAAAATCTAAGAATTGAGTTAATGGTCGTGGTAACCAGTCCCCCTGCCAGAAAAGAAGCGTTTCTGTTCCGGACTTCGTTCTTCCTAACGGGCGGCCAGGTGAGGGCCCCCTGGAAGGGAAGACAGGACAAGCGTGGCAGAGAACCTGGAGAGGAGGACGCCTGCCAGAAACCCCTCGCCTTCCTGGGCCGGCCCCCAGGTGCGAAGGCAGAAGAGGGAGCGGGTGGAAGGAAGGAAGACAGGGCTCAGGAGAGAAGAGGGTCCTTTCTGGAGACCTGGTGTGCAGGGGGCTTCCCAGGATGGCCGAGTCATCACCAGGAGCCACAGCAGCACGACTGGGAGCTGGAATGCTGTGGCACCAGGTCCTTCCCCCTCCCTTTGTCACATTTTAAATCCCAATTGCAAAACCTGGAGGCCCCAGTGGCTGGAGCCATGGGCCAAGGCAGGTGCAGAACAGGACCGGCCAGTCACAGGTGTCCTGGTTGGGAGGAAGCCAGTCTGGTCATACTTGGCTTGGTGCTGCAGTCAAGTGGGCATCCCCAAGCTGCGCATGCCTGTAATCCCAGTACTTGGGAGGCTGAGACAGGAGGATAACTTGTCATGGTCAGCCTCAGCAACTTAAGTGTGGCCCTCTGCAACTTAGTGAGACCATTTCAAAATAAGTAAATAAAATAGGTCTGGGGGTGTGGCTCAGTGGTAGAATGCCCCTGGGTTAAATCCCCAGGACTAAGAGAAAATAAAAAGTGGGCATCCCCAGGAGAGAGAGGCGTACTCAGAACAAGTTCATTGCCACTTGGATATGCACCATGCAGCTCTCTACTACCAGGTGCAAACTCCCCAAGGGCTTGGAGAAATGCAAATTCTCTCTCTCTCTCTCTCACACACACACACACACACACACACACACACCTGTACACCTGCATGCTTACACAGAGCAACGAGACTGCCCACATGGCATGCCCCCTCCCCCACTAGACTCACCTCCACGAAGAAAAGCACCCAGATCTTGCTCCAGAGTTTGGACTCGGTGAGGGCTCCGTGCACCGCCAGGTGGCTGCCCTTGACGGTGAGGGTATAGTGGCTCACACCCAAGATGGTGATGCCCATGCCAAAGACCAGGACATTCTCCGAGCGCAGGCACAGGAACCCTGCCGAGAGGAGGGGCAAGGGAACAGGGTGTTTCTCCAGCTCCTGGAGATCTGGGCTCGAACACCCCACCCCAGAATCCTAAGCCAAAGGGCGCCCAGGCCCTGGGCTGCCACAGGCAGGAGCCTCTGTGGTCCTGGGAGGAATGCTCTCTCTACAGGATTTTGGGGGGAAGGGAGCCCCATGGGCCAGCAGCAGTCCTGAATCTGCTGGGGTTTCCCTCCTGAGCCCCAGACAGAGCAGAGGTCTGGCCGGAGATCCTGGGGGCCCCAGACCAGGACAGGTCCAGGAAGCCCCAACCCCTCTGCTCACTCCTCTAGCCCAGGCCCCGGTGTCCACCGTGGGACATCTCCGTCTTCCTCTCAACTTGTCCCTCCCCCACCTTCAAGCCATCCGGCTTTCTTGCAACTTCAGTGTCCAGCTTCTTTGGGGGACATGTGGCCGGACGCCCCACATCTTAAGACTTTCAGGTTTGAGAGCTGACCCTCGGTGTTGGAGTTCCCTTGTAAGTCCATCTCGCCCTCTCCCAGCCCGCAGCCCTGCCGGCGGCCTCCGCCACCGCCCGCCGCACCCCACCGCGCGTCCTTCGGTCACCTCGTCCCTGGGTCCCTCACCGGCCGGCAAGCTGAAGAAGCTGAGCGCCAGGATGGCGCAGTCCACGCCGCGGCGCTCCCACCAGGAGCTCGCCCTCTCGGTGTCCTGCACCAGCCGCTCCAGCTCGCCCAGCAGCGACTCAGCCCCGCGGTCCCCCGGCGGCAAGGGCTCCATGGGTGCGCGGGTCCCCGACGCCCGCCAAGGACTGGAGGACCCGGGCGCGCGTGCCAGCCGGCGGGCGGCACAGGGGAGGCAGGGCGCACCGGAGGGGGCGGGCCGGGGCGGGGATCCCCGAGGTCAGAGTATGGGGCGCCCCAGCTCCGCCCGCAGCGCACAGTGGCGGAGACCCAGGCTCATCGCAGGCTCGCCCTCCGCACTGGCTGCACCGGATCCGCCCTGGGAGAAGCCCGGGTGTTGCACCAGATGGGGAGGTGACGCTGGCGGGGAACCAGCCTGGGGAAGAGAGGACGAGGCTGGGGGAGACCGAGACCCCAGTGGAGACCCCCAAAGGCCTGCCCTGATCACCAGCCTCAAGCCCCTCGCCTTCCCTGTGTTCCCTGCTTGGGGTTGGCGCAATGTTCTTACACCCAGATCCTGGGTATTTTTTTTGAGTCACAGCTAATGGCCCCCCTCGCCCTTTTACCTGCACAAGTCGGGGACATCCTTCCACTCGGTCTCTGCCAACAGATCAATGTCCCTGCCGCAGGGCTTTCCTGGTGTTTCGGCTTTGGCTCAGGCCCTATCTAGCTTCGGTACTTGGAACAGTGTTAGACGCATGAATTGTTTTTTATTTTTTATTTATTATTATTATTACTTTTTTGTGATACTGGGGATTGAACCCAGGGGGCATGCTACCTCCGAGCTACACACTCCCAGCTCTATTTTTTATTCTTTATTTTGAAACAGGGTCTCACTAAGTTGCAGAGGGCCTCACTAGTAGCTGAGGCTGGCCAAGAACCCAGATCCTCCTGTCTCAGTCTCCCAAGTATTGAGATTACAAGTGTGACCGCCATGCGGGGCTAGGCATGTGAATTCACGGAATAAATAGCTCAAGGCCTCGCTGTTTCCAGGTAGATAGGGAGTGGGGAGGGGGGGGGTCTCCTTTGAGTGTGGCTTTAGCAGAGGTGACCCATGGCGGGGGAGGGGGGGGTTGGGGTTGGCTCCTTCCCTGGCTAATTCATGAATTCCTACATGCGTATCTCTCCAATTCTTCCCCAAAGGGCAAGATTTCTTCACCGGATGGACCGCTGTTCCAAGGGGCTCACAGGCCGACCCTTCTGACCGCTCTCCGTGATGCTGGCGGGCTCTTTGCGGTTTACCCTTGACTTTTGCACACTAGTAGTTTTTGCCTACTCTGCATAATCCTGGGGCGATGGCACCCTGCCCCATTTGTTTATTTATCCTCCCCATTTAATCGATGGAGGCCCAGAGAGGAGCTGACACTCCCAGTTACTAATGGAAGAATTAGAACACGAATCCAAGCATCTCCTTCAAACCCAATGACCTTTCATTTACCGCAGAGGTTCTTAGAGGGGGGAGGGGTTCTCTTCTCCTGTCCTCCTCCACCCTTTACCCCCCATACTAGAACTTTTGAGGAGTTATGCATCCTTTTTTTTAAAGCTTTCTTTCTTTCTTTTGGTATTGGGGATAGAACCCAGGAGCACAGGTACCGTTGAATTATACCCCCAGCCCTTTATTTATCTTTTTCATTTTGAGACAGGGTCTCAGTAGCCCAAACTGGCCTTGAATTTGTGATCCTCCTAAATCACTGGGATTACAGGTTTGCACCACCATGCCTAGCAAAAGTATATTCAATATTAATATGCAATGTTTTAAGTTTAGAAGTGGGATCTCACCACTTTTATCATATATATGATAAATTATCATATATGATATTATATATGATACATATGATTATATATGATATATTATCATATATCATATATATATGTCATATATATATATATACCTCCTGGTACCAGCAAGCTCCTCTCCAGGCCCTGCTGTCCCTGGACATATAGGTGGCACTGTAAGAGGCAAAGTTTCCAACCCTGGCACCACAGATCAATGAATAAAAGGTAACAAAGGCCGGGTGTGGTAGAGCACGCCTGTAATCCCAGCCACTCGGGAGGCTGAGGCAGGAGGATAGCAAGACTGAGGCCAGCCTTAGCAAGACCCTGTCTCAAAACAAGATAAAATAAGGGCTGGAGGTATAGCTCAGCGGCAGAGCTCCTGCCAAGCTGTGCAAGGCCTGGGTTCATTCCCCCATACCACAAGAAAAGGAGGAGGAGGGGGGGGGAGGAGAAGGAGGAGGGGGGGAGGAGGAGGAGGAGGAAAAGGAGGACAGGGAGGAGAAGGGGAGGAGGAGGTGTGAGGGAGGAGGAAGAGGAGAAGGGGAGGAGAAAGAA
>PVLC010003958.1:0-57984 GCA_004027655.1 Graphiurus murinus | reverse complement strand
AGAAGGAGGAGACAGAAGAGGTGGAGGAGGAGGAAGAAGAGGAGAGGAAAGGAGAAGAGAGAGGAGAGGGAGGAGGAGGAGGAGGAGGAGGAGGAGGAGGAAGAGGAAGAGGAAGAAGAGGAGGAGGACAGCAAATTCTGAGTGCCAGCCAGGAGCAGAAGCAGCCCTCAAGGAAGACGCTCAGGGAGCAGGGAGCCCGAACAGTGGGGTCAGCTGGCAGCCCCCCTGGAGAGAGGCGGACTTGGTGTGTAACCTCCTTACCCCTGGGTGAGAAGGAAGGGAAGGTGGTGTCCCTGGTCCTCAAGGCAGGGGCAGGAGTGGCGTTCGGGCAGTGGGGGCTGGAGGGGCCTCAAATGGCAGGTGGGGAAGTTGGGGCTTGCCCCACAGTCCTGGGGAGCCACAGCAGTCTCTAGAGCAGGGGCGACTTGTGGAGTGTGGTGTTCAGGGAGATTGTCTGGCACAAGGAGGTGGCCACTAAAATGAGGAAGGTGGATTTGGAGACCGTTTCAATACCCCAAAACCAAAAGGTCCTGAGGTTGGGGATGGCAGGGGCAGACGCCATAACATATATGATGAAGGAATAATAACAAGATAAGGAAACCTTGAATAGACCATTTCCCACAGAGAACTTATAGCTGGCCAAGAAGCACATGAAAAATGCTCCCATATATATAGTCTTTAGGGAAATGCAAATTAAAACCCCAATGAAGCCGGGCCTGTTGGTGCATGCCTGTAATCCCAGCACTTAGGAGACTGAGACAGGAGGATCACAGGTTTGAGGCCAGCCTCAACAATTTAGCAAGACCTTCAGCAATTTAGCAAAACCCCTTTTCAAAAAAAAAATAGCTCAGAGGGAGAATGTTCCTTAGCTTAATCCCCATTTCCACAAAAACAACAACAAAACACTAAGCTAGTCTTCAGATGCACTCGAGTGGCTAAACTGAAACAGACGGCAACACTAAGTGTTGGCGAGGCCGTGGAGCAGCTGACTTCTCATCCATCCCTGATGAGAGTTTAGAGTGACGTCACCCTGTGGAAACCAGCTTAGCAGTTTCTTAAAAAAGTTGAATGGATGTCTAACCTGTGACCCAGCAATCCACCCCCAGGTGTTTGCCCACGAGGAATGAAAACACGTCTCACACACAGAAGTCTTGTGCCTTTCTGACCACCGCAGCGTTATTCATGACAGCCGAGCTGGAAGCAGCCCGCACGCCCATCCATAGAATGGATAATGAGCCTGATGCGTTCGCATCCTGTGTACAGTAAAAAGGAGCAACTGGTACAGGCAACGATGCAGGCCAGCAGGGAGATGCAATCTCAGGGATGGTGAGCCGCCGAGGGGAGGCGTCAGACACAAGCTAGTACCCACTGTGGGAAGCTCGGGAACAGAAAAAACTAATAAATGGTAGGAGATATCAAATCAGCAGTTACCAGTAGGGTTGGTTGTTTTTTTGTTTTGTTTTTGTTTTTGTTTTTTTGGCACTGGGGATTGAACCCAGGGGCATTCTACCTCTGAGCTACATCCCAGTCCTATTTTATTTTTATTTGGAAACAGGGTCTTGCTAGGTTGATGAGAGTCTCACTACTTGCTGAGACTGTCCTTGAACCTGCTATCCTCCCATCTCAGCCTCCCAAGTACTGGGATTATGGTTGGGGTATTGATTGCAAAGAAACCTGAGGAGATATGCTGAGAAGATGGAAATGTTCTGTACTGTGTGTGTGTGTGGTGGGGGAGGTTTACTGGGGATGGAACTCAGGGGGCATTCTACTTTGAGCTATACTCGATTTTATTATTTTATTACTTTATTTTGCTTATTTATTTATTTATTTTGATACTGGAGATTGAAACCAGGGGCATTCTGCCTCTGAGCTATACCCCCAGTCCATTTTATTTTTTATTTTGAAATAGGGTCTAAGTTGCTGAAACTGGCCTTGAACCTGTGATCATCCTGTCTCGATCTCTCAAGTACTGGGATTACAAGGGTACGCCCCCATGCCTGCCTGTGTTCTGTGTCTTTTTGTTTATTTTTTGTGGTGCTGGGGATTAAACCCAGGAGCATTCTACCTCCAAGCTACACCCCCACCCCATTTTATTTTTATTTTATTTTTTCGTGGTACTAGGAATTGAACCCAGAGCTATTCTACCTTTGAGCTGCACCCCCAGCCCAATTTTATTTCTTATGTGGAAACAGGGTCTCACTAGGTTGATGAAAGTCTCACTACTTGCTGAGGCTATCCTCGAACCTGTGATCCTCCTATCTTAGCCTCCCAAGTACTGGGATTACAAGTGTGCGCCACCACACCCGGCTTCATTTTATTTTTTATTTGGGAAAAGTTTCACCAAGTTGCTGAGAACCTTGCTAAGTTGCTGAGGCTGACCTCGGATCTGCAATCCTCCTATCTCAGCCTCCCAAGTACTGAGATTATATATAGATTGGTACTGGAATTGACCCCAGAGGCTTTCTACCTCCAAGTTATACCCCCAGCCCAATTTTATTTCTTATTTGGAAACAGGGTCTCACTTAGTTGCAGAGGGTTTCTCTGAGTTGCCGAAGCTGGCTTCGAACCTGCGATCCTCCTTCTTCCCAGGTCCTGGGATTACAGACATTCGCCACCGTACCCAGCTTAAGACTCTTTTAGCAGTATAAATGAGAGGTATGTCATAAAGCCAGCACAATGAAACATGGGAAAGCAGGACACCTGGGTCCCCTTGGCCATGGAGGTTGGCAGCTGAATAGGTATGGGTGGCAGAGAGGCTGACTCCCCCCTGCCAGCTACCACCAGAGTCTGGGTGAGCCTCCCTCACCTCCCATCCGCTCTGATCCTCCAGCCCGTCCTGCCCCTCCCTGCTCCGCATCCTGCTCACGAGGTCAGGATGAATTGCCAAGGTGAGATGAGAGACTTTGGGTGGTTGGCCGCACGCCAGCACCCATCAAGGCTGTCTGCCTGGCTGCTCCTGAGACTCCAGAGGGCTCGGGGAGCAGGCCTGGGCAGGCTTCCCCACCTCGGCTCACAGTGGACTACTGGCCTGCTGCTGCAGCAGAGGCAGCCCGAGCCAGCGGCTACCTGCTCCCCTGGCCCCTTCCCCAGACCTGCCTGTGTCCCCGTCCCACCCCCACCCGTCTGCACAGAGTCAGCGAATGTGAAGAGCCGGCTGGGCTTTGGAGCAGGGACACTTATCAGCTTTGTGACCCTGGAGGAGTTACTCAACCTTTTTGAGCCTCAGTGGTATCGTATATACTTAAAGATGAAGTAGGGTATGGTGCTGGGTGCCTATAATCCCAATATTTGGGAGGCTGAGACAGGAGGATGGAAGGTTTGAAGACAATCTGGGCAATTTCGTGAGACCCTGTTTCAAAATAAAAAATAAAAAGAGCTGGGTGAGTAGCTTAGAGGTAGAATGCCCCTGGGTTCCATCCCCAGTACCACTAAAAAAGGGGGAGGGGGGATGAGATGACTATCAATAGGATTTTTTTTTTTTTTTTCAGTGTTGGTGATTCAACCCAGGGCCATTCTACCTCTGAGCTACATCCCCAGATCTTTCATTGATTGATTGATTGATTTTTGCGATACTGGGGACAGAATCCAGGGGCATTCTACCTCCAAGCTACACCCCCCAGTGCTATTTTTTTTTTTTTATTCTTTATTTTGAAACGGGGTCTCACTAAGTTGCAGAGGGCCTCACTAAGTAGCTGAGGCTGGCTGTGAACCCGGATCCTCCAATCTCAGCCTCCCAAATGCTGGGATTACAAGAGTGCGCCACCACGCTCGGTTCCCAGCCCTATTTTTTATTCTTTATTTTGAAACAGGGTCTCACTAAGTTGCGGAGGGCCTAAGTAGCTGAGGCTGGCCACAAACCTGAGATCCTCCTGTCTCAGTCTTCCAAGTACTGGGATTACAAGAGTGCACCACCATGCCTGGTGGAATTTTATTATTTTATTCCTATACCCCAATACATTATTATGCATGTCCCACTTTGGAGACCACTCCAAGGGCTGTGATCATTAACAGGTTTTTGTTTTGTTTTGTTTTTTGTGGTACTGGGGATTGAACTCAGAGGCATTCTACCTCTAAGCTATACCCCCAGCCCTATTTTTTATTCTTTATTTGGAAACAGAGTCTCACTAAGTTGAGGAGTGCCTCATTAGGTAGCTGAGGCTGGCTGTGAACCCGGATCCTCTGGTCTCAGCCTCCCAAATGCTGTGATTACAAGTGTGCGCCACCATGCCCGGCTCATTAACAGTTTTGACAGATATAAGGTCTTTTAGGTTGAAAATGTAGCTCAGTGGTAAAGCATTTGCCTAGCAAGTGCAAGATCTTGGGTTCTATCCCCAGTGCTGCAAAAAGGAAGGAAGGAAGGAAGGAAGGAAGGAAGGAAGGAAGGAAGGAAGGAAGGAAGGAAGGAAGGAAGGAAGGAAGGAAATTTAACTTCGTAGCAGTCAGCTTGGCCTTTTAAGGCCTCTAAGTTCCAACTTCCTCTCTATCTACTCTCCTGCGTGGGCCCGAGTGACTTCACCGACCTCTGACCCAGGGACAGGGTCTGCCCTTTCTCACCTCTAAGTATGGATTCCCAGGCTAATCCTTTCTACCCCCGGCCTTCCCCCTGAACTCCACCCAGTCTCTGGGCTTCTGATGACTTCGAAGCTCTTTCAATATTCTCACACATTTTGCTCCTTCAACTAGTTGTATTGAACACCTACAACATGCCAGGCATTGTGGCCTTCCGTATCTTTCTCCTTCTCTGACCTCATGCCATCCACCAGCTAGCGTTAGGTACGCATCAGTGGTCACACATCACCTGGCAATGAGCTCTCTCAGATGCTGTGATCCAGCAATAGTAGTCAAGGTGATCCTCGTGTTTGTGTTGTCTGCCTGTATTAGTCAGGTTAAGTAACACTAGCTGTTATAACAAACATCCCCAGCATCTCAGTGGTTCAATACAATACAAGGTATTTGCTTCTCTCTCTCTCTCTTCCTTCCTTCCTTCCTTTCTTTCTTTCGGTTTTTTTTGTTGTTGTTGTTGTTGTTATTGTCACTTGTTTTGTTTCTTTTTTTGCAGTGTGAGGATTAAACTCACACTTACTAAGCAAATGCTCCACCTCTGACCTATAGCCCTGGGCTCCAGGGCAATTTCTTGCTCAATCACTGTATGAGATGGGTATGCAGCCCTCCAGGAGCTGGGTCAGGTGGCCCTCCTCCACACGGTGATGGGGCATTCAGGCCCCTTTCATCTTGAGGTGACTTCTTCCCCAACACTGGGCCACCACGATTTCCGTGGCAGTGGAAGGGAGATGGTAGAAATGCAGTTTGAATTCCGGGTCTGGAAGTGGCACACATCCCTTCCATCCACACTCCATTAGCCAGAACCTAGGCAGCTAACCCCAACCACCCCGCAGGCAGACATGAAATCCCGGCCTTCCTGTGTACCCAGGAAGAAAGAATGGCATCAATGGTGCCTACCCCGTGTCTACACCATAGCCAGCTGCACTTGGAGGGTGAAGCACCTGCACACTCCTTCCTTATGTTTCCCTGAACCTATTCCATAACTTCCAATCTACCTATTCCAACCAATACTCACCCACCCACCAAGCCCAGCCCACTGCCCCATGTCCATCAGTGCCCAGTACTGACCAGACGGTGAGCAGGCAAAACAGGCTGGCCAGAGTAGGGCAGGGCCAGCAGAGAGCAGCTTCCCTGGGGCCTCACAGGGTGCTTGGCCCATGGGAGATGTCCAACAACATTCGATGGATAAATAAGTAGACTGGAGACCTGGAAAGATGGGAAGAACAGGCCCAAGAGAATGAAAGAGGACGTCAAAGATTTTATAAAACATGAGATGGTGGAGAAGACGTGGCCCAGACCCAAGACAAGCTATGAAACCCGAGAGGTGGTGTCCTCCTCCCAGCCCAGGGGACCGGGCACCTCCGGACCCACCTCAGCCATGATGGAGGAGCAGGGTGAGGCCGGATGATGCGGGGTTGGTCCTGCCCGGGGCCCTCTGGAGTCCCCGTCCCGGGGCAGCGATGATTCGGATCTTCATGTGCTAGGTTCATTGGTGCTAATTATTGTTGTGGCCAGGGTTGGGTGGGGTGGGGTGGGGAGGAGCCCAGCCCTGGCCCAGGGCCGGGAGGGGGATCCCCAAAGTCAGAAGGGCATGGAGCCCTCCAGGGGCTGGGTCTGCGCTGGGGATGGCACTGGGTGGGTTAGGGAAACATCTTCTGCCAGCAAGTTAACCGTTCCTATACCCTGAGCCCAGCTAGCTGGGTCTTTCACCCCTTTCTTGTCCCCCACCCATTTGTGCCACCCCCAAAACATCAAAGCCCAGGGAGGCTAGCCCCTTGAGGCAACTGGCATTATTCACAGGGGCGGGGCGGGGCCAGCTGGGCCAGAAGTACCCAGCCCGTGGCTCAGATCCTGGACAGCTGAGGGGGGACCGGCACCCTAAGCTCGCCTGGCTCCATCAGCGCAGGGCCACATCCACAACGTCTCAGCAGCAGCCTCACCTTCGAGGACGCCGTCCCCGGCCTTCAGGACCATCCTTGCAGCCAGCCTTCCCAGCCTGCCAGCGGGTCCCGGGCACCAGCCAGGTGAGTGATGGCTGGAGAGGGAGGGAGGGAACAGACGAGGGGAGAGGGCAGGCCGGCGCCAGCAGGACTCTGCCTCTGAGGCCCCGGGGGCTGTAGGCTTTTCCCTACCTTGCAGGAAAGGGAACTGAGGCCCAGGGTATCTCTCAGAGTTACATGGCAGGTTAGGTCCTTGAAAACCTAGGGCTTAGCTGGGTGTGGTGGTGCATGCCTATAATCCCAGAGGCTGGAGGAACACAGGTTTGAGGCCAGCCTCGGCAACTTAGCAGGACCCTCAGCAACTTAGCAAGACCCTGTTTCAAAATTTAAAACAAACTACATTTATTTATTTATTTGCGGTACTGGGAATTAAACCCAGGGTCATTCTGCCTCTGAGCTACATCTCCGGTCCTTTTTTTTTTTTTTTTTTGTGGTAGTGGGGATTGAACTCAGGGGCATTCTACCTCCGAGCTATACCCCCAGCCCTATTTTTTATTCTTTATTTTGAAACCGAGTCTCACTAAGTTGCGGAGTGCCTCACTAGGTAGCTGAGGCTGGCCGCAAACCCGGATCCTCCAGTCTCAGCCTCCCGAATGCTGGGATTACAAGTGTGCGCCACCACGCCCGGCTCCTATTTTTTATTCTTTTTTTTTTTTTTTTTCGGTACTGGGGATTGAACTCAGGGGAATTCTACCTCCTAGCTATACCCCCAGCCCTATTTTTTATTCTTTTATTTTGAAACCGAGTCTCACTAAGTTGCGGAGTGCCTCACTAGGTAGCTGAGGCTGGCCGAGAACCCAGATCCTCTGGTCTCAACCTCCCGAATGCTGGGATTACAAGCGTGCGCCACCACGCCCGGCTCCTATTTTTTATTCTTTATTTGGAAACAGGGTCTCACTAAGTTGGGAAGGACCTCACTAAGTATCTGAGGCTGGCCATGAACCTGCAATCCCCCTGTCTCAGCCTCCCAAGCACTGGGATTACAAGCATGGACCACCATGCCCAGCTCAAACAAATTCTTTTTAAAAGGCTGGGGTGTAGCTAGGAGGTAGAATGCCCCTGGTTCAAGACACAGCAAAGAAAAGAAAGGTCTGGAGCTGTTGGCAGTGCAGACCCCTTATTGGTGAGGTTTGCAGGGGTCATCTTGAGATGACCTTGAGATGACCTGAGGAAAAGCACGACTTCATATTCCCCCTTTCTGTTTTTGTTAGGTATGGGGTTAGCTGGAACAGACTGGAATTTTACCTGCGGATTTTGGCTTATTTAGATCCCCTCTCCTGTGTACAAGGGGCAGAGAGACAACACAGGATCACTAAGCTGACACATGAAAAGGGCAATAAAAACTCTTGTGTTTTTTATTTGTGGTTTTAGTTTGAATGTTTACTGAGCAGATAGGCAGGGAAATAATGCTGGGATTATTTTAACCTGTAATATTTTAACAGGCTATAAAACACAGACCTTTAAACTCTGATTTTGCTAAAATGCAGTGACCAGAGGTCTAACCAAGAGATTATCTTGATAAAGCTGTAAGATTTTTGTTTAAGCTGGGCCTTGGGAAATTGTTACCTAGAGCAAGAAGAAACCCTGTTGTTTTAAGAAAACACAGGAAATTGCCTTAATAAAATGTGAAAAAAAAAGTCTTTGCTTTTAGGCTAGTATTTTATAAATTTTTTACCAAGAACAGATCAATATCTGAAGAATACCTAATTGTTTTAAACATAGAATCAAAGCATTAAATATGACTTTTAGAAAACCCTTTAAATAATTCTTTTTAGTTTTAACCAATCTTATTATACATACGAAAATTTTATTTATTTTTTATTTATTTATTTATTTATTTATTTATTTATTTATTTATTTTTGGCGGTACTGGGGATTGAACTCAGGGGCATTTTACCTCCGAGCTACACCCCCAGCCCTATTTTTTATTCTTTATTTTGAAACCGGGTCTCACTAAGTTGCGGAGTGCCTCACTAGGTAGCTGAGGCTGGCCACGAACCCGGATCCTCCGGTCTCAGCCTTCCGAATGCTGGGATTACAAGCGTGCAACACCACGCCCAGCCACATACAAAATTTTTAAATCTTAGCCTTTACAATTTATTTCTAACTTCTTCAAGGCCCTCCCCAATTTAGTGAGACCCTGTTTCCAAATAAAGAATAAAAAAATAGGGCTGGGGCTGTAGCTCAGAGGAAGAATGCCCCCAGGTTCCATCCCCAATACTGAAAAAAAAAAAAGAAAAGAAACAAACAGGGTCTCATTAAGTTGTGGAGGGCCTTACTAAGTAGCTGAGGCTAGCCTCGAACCTGCCATTCTCCTGTCTCAGCCTCCCAAATCCTGGGATTACAAGCATGTGCCACCACACCTGGCTTTCAAAGTGGTCGTGAGAGCAGGGCTGTTTGTAATCTCAGCATTCCGGAGGCTGAGACAGGAGGATCCGGGTTCGCGGCAGCTAGCCTCAGCTACCTAGTGAGGCCCTCTGCAACTTAGTGAGACCCTGTTTCAAAATAAAGAATAAAATATAGGGCTCAGAGGTAGAATGCCCCCAGGTTCCATCCCCAGTACCGCAAAAAAAAAAAAAAAAAAAAAAAGCGGTCGTGATCCTGGCAGTTAACGGGGTGCGAGTGACTCAGCAAAACTCTGAGGTTTCTCTGGAAACTCTGAGCCTTCCAGTCCCACGCTGAGTCCCTACGTGCTGAGCTGCTGAGCGCCACTCACTGCGGGCTCTAGCTTGCTCTGTAGTCACTTGCTCTGTAGTGCTGCCACGGAGGGTCGCTGCTCCCTGCAGCTTCCTGTAATTCTGTAATTTTAAGAGAACTTGAGCCGGGTGTGGTGGTGCACGCTTGTAATCCCAGCATTCGGGAGGCTGAGACCGGAGGATCCGGGTTCGCGGCCAGCCTCAGCTACCTAGTGAGGCACTCCGCAACTTAGTGAGACCCTATTTCCAAATAAAGAATAAAAAATAGGGCTGGGGGTATAGCTCAGTGGTAGAATGCCCTTGAGTTCAATCCCCAGTACCGCAAAAAAAAAAAAAAAAAAAAGAACTTAATAATTGAGGGGTCAGGGAGGAGATAGATGACAGCCATCTGCCCCACCCCTGTCCCTCAGTTGCCACATCTATAAAATGGGACTTGTGGCCAGGCATGGTAGTGCATGGTTGTCATCCCAGTACTAGTGATGTTGAGACAGGAGGATCGCAGGTTTGCCACCAGCCTCAGCTACTTAGTGAGGCCCTCTGCAACTTAGTGAGACCTGTTTCAAAAAAAAAAAAATAGGACTGGAGGTGTAGCTCAGAGGTAGAATGCTCCTGGGTTCAATCCCTAGTACCACAAAAACAAATAAAATGGGACTTGTTTTGTTTTATGGTACTGGAGATTGAACTGTGGTACTGGAGGGCATTCTACCTCCAAGCTACACACCCAGCCCTATTTTATTTTTATTTTGAAACAGGGTCTTGCTAGATTGAAGAGTCTCACTATTTGCTGAGGCTGTCCTCCAACCTGCGATCCTCCTGTCTCAGCCTCCCAAGTACCGGGATGACAAGCGTGCGCCACCACGCCCGGCTTAAAATGGGACTTGTCAATAATGCCTTCCTGCCGGGACTCTCCTAACCCTTGAGGAAACAACACTGGGGGGCTGGCTTCATTTTGTGGGATAGAGAAACTCCAGGGGTCAGTGATGGGGATCGCAGCTGTCGCCCCTACTCTTTCCCCTCCCCGTTGGGGGGCAGTGGAGCGACTTCCCCAGTGCGCGCATTTCCAGGAGAGACTTTGTCAACCCTAGAACACTTGCCCATGAGCACCCAAGGGATAAAGGAGCCGGCGGTTGAAGAGGAAAGAAGGCCCACGGGATCTGGGGCTCTGTGGGGCTCGGGGGCTCAGGCCCGGGTCCCTTCTCCAAAGAGCAGCCATTGGCGCCTCAGAAGGGATTGTTGGGGCGGGCTCACTGCCCCAAGCTTCTCAGAGGGACTGGGCTAACGAGGGGCAGCTGGGAGAGCAGCCTAGAGGGGCCGACCTCCAGGAGTCAGCCTGTGCTGTCTCAGCAGCCTCAGTTTTCCCTCCCATCCATTGGTAAAACAATCCTTTATCGTTACTATTGTTGCTGTTGTTGTTATTATTATTATCGGTACCGGGGATTAAACCCAGAGGCATTCTACCTCTGAATCACACCTACAGCCCTATTTTTTTTTTTTTTTTTTTTTTTTTTGCAGTACTGGGGATGGAACCCAGGGGCATTCTACCTCCGAGCTACACCCCCAGCCCTATTTTGCATTCTTTATTTTGAAACAGGGTCTCACTAAGTTGCGGAGGGCCTCGCTAAGTAGTTGAGGCTGGCCATGAACCCGGATCCTCTAGTCTCAGCCTCCTGAGTACTGGGATTACAAGCGTGCGCCACCACACCTGGCTATTGTTCTGATTGTTATCTAGTACTGGGAATTGAACCCAGGTGCATTCTACCTTGTGAGCTACTTTAGGCATGCTCAGGTTGAGGGAGTTCAAGGTCAAAGACATCACCCAAGGGCATCGTCATCAGGCAGGTTTTTGTTTGTTTGTTTGTTTTTTATGGTACTGGGACTGGAACCCAGGGGCATTCTACTTCCGAGCTCCAGCCCCAGCCCTATTTTATTCATTATTTTGAAACTAGGTCTCACTAAGTTGTGGAGGGCCTCAGAAGTTGCTGAGGCTGGCCTCGAACCTGTCTCAGCCTCCCAACTACTGGGATTACCAGCATGCACCACCAAGCCCAGCTTATCAGGCAGGTTTCAGCATGGGAGAAATCTCACTGTGAGGCCTGGTATCTCTGAGACCTGCCGGGGCAAATCCTATCACTGCTCTGACCCTCTCTTTTCCCAGCTGTAAAAATGGGGATGATAAATAATGGAGTACTTGCTCTACAGGTAAGGGTTGTGGCTTTACTGTGAGGGTTAAATGTATATACAGTACTTAGCATAAGCACCCTGACACCTTATAAACTCTCAACACTTGATGGTAAAACCCTGAAAGTCTAGCCTGGGAACAGGGGTTTCCTATGCAACCCAGGTCAGGAAGGCTGGATTGTACTCAACAGAGCCGCACATAACCTTTTTGTGTGTGTGGTACTGGGGATTGAACCCAAAGGCATTCTACCTCCAAGCTACACCCCCTAGACCAAATTTTAATTTCTTATTTGGAAACAGGGTCTCACTGGATTTCTGAATGCTTTGCTAAATTGCGGAGCCTGGCTTTGAAACTTCAATCCTCCTGTCTGTGCCTCCCAAGCACTGGGATTACAGGCATGCACCACCACGCCTGGCGATCACATAACCTTTCCTCTCACCTCTTTGTCTAGGAAGTAGGCTGCCTGCCTCACAGGGACAGGGGAAGCTTTGGTGAAGTCTAAAGTCCAGAGCCTGGCGTAATCGGAGTGGTACCCCCTCCTGAAGAGATACCCAGTTCCTTGGGCACCCCAGAAGTAGCTCTAGCCTTCCCGTGGGCCGGGTCTACCCCTTGGCTAGCTGCCCCCTCCTTGGCCATGGCTGAGTTTCCTATGCCCCCTGCTGGTCTGGAGAAACTGTCTCTAGTCCTGGCTCCAGGAGTCAGGGTGGTGTTGGGGGTTGGTGAGTTGCAGTCAATCCTCAAAGAGGGTCAGGGCGGGGCTGCTCCCGGGATTTCTAGCAGTCACCTGCTGGGTGACTGTGCCAACCGCACATGTAAGGAGCCCCTCGGGGCCTCTGTCAGACCAATAATAACCATGATCATTATTAACTGCTGTGCACTAAAGATCAGGTGTGCTAAGTGCTTTCTAAGCATTATCACTTTGCCCTCCTCATAACCTATGAGACTCACACTGTTATGATAATACCTAGTTTACGTATGAGGAAACAGACTCAGAGAGCAACTTGCCCAAAGCCACACAGCTGGAGGGGGCAGGCCAGTTTTGCGGCCCAGCTCTGGTTGTCCCCTGAGTCGGGCCACCGGGGCTTATCTCAGAGAAGGTGGCATGCCAGTGCTGTGCTATCTGGGGCTGTCAGAACATGGGGACAGGAGGCTGTGGGGCCCACGTCAAGCATCGGGAGTCCTTGTACTATTTGTCCCTGTGTCTGCTGTTTGGCCTTTGGCCAGCACCATTCCTCTGGGCCTCAGCTGGCTCATCTGTAAAATGGGAGGGTTGGGCCACATACCAAGGAGGCTCTTCCTGCCCGGGATTCATTCCACCAGCCCAGCTCCGTCAAGTGGTAACTTCATTTATGATCTGTTCACCTCACGGCAGCCTAAGCAAAGCTTCTTCACCCAGGGCCCTTGGCTCCGGGAGCTGCTTGGGACTCTGAGCAAAATGGAAGTTGAGAGCGTGCTCAACAGAAAAGTGTTGATGTTAGCCGGGCCTGGTGGCACACGCCTGTAATCCCAGTACTTGAGAGGCTGAGACAGGAGGATCGCAGGTTCGAGGACAGTCTCAGCAAGCAGTGAGACTTAGCAACCTACTGAGACCCTGTTTCAAAATTTAGAAAATAAAATAAGGCTGGGGGTGTAGCTTGGAGGTAGAACGTCCATGGATTCAATCCCCAGTTTAAAAAAAAAAAAAAAAAGTATTGATGTTATTACCCAGATTCTACTCCCAAGAGGCTAAGAACCATTGATTTTTGTCAATTTATGAAATTTCCCCATTCTCCATTGAAAATTTTTTAGGGGAATAAGTCAAGAAGTTGAGTGTGGCCAGGCATGGTGGGCCTGACTGTAATCTCAGTACTTGGGAGGCTAAGATAGGAGGATTGCAGGTTTGAGGCCAGCCTCAGCAACTTAGACCCTATCTCAAGATAAATAAAATAGAATAAAATAGGGCTAGGGGTGTATTTGGGAGGTAGAACGCCCTTGGATTCAATCCCCAGTACCGCCACCGGAGGAGGAGGAGGAGGAGGAGGAGGAGGGTAAAGATAAGGGAGGAGGGAAGGAAGGAAAAAGAAAAAAAAAAGTTGAATGTAAAATCCTTCCTTTTGTCCCCTCAGTCTTGCTTCTTGGAGTCGCACCTGCCACCGGCGCCCCAGGCTTCGCCCCGGAGCCGCCCTGGCCGCTGGAGACCCCAGCCCCCGCCGCTTCCAGTCAGCCTCTGCCTGAACGCCCAGCTCGGATCCACTCGGACTGGGCCCTGCGAATCCTTCTCACTCCATGTCCTCCCCTGGACTGTCCGGTGGTTCGTCCCGGAGGTAGGTGCAGTGAGGAGGACGGCCAGCAGGGGTCGCAGGGCGCCGGGCGTGTGAAAACTCCTGCGTGTGAAAACTGCGTGGCAGCGGTTGGGAGGTCTGGGTTCTGGGTCTGACCTTTCACCTCTGGGGGCCTCAGTTTTTCCATCTGCAAAGTGGAGGAAGGTGACTAGATTCCCCTCATAGTTGCTAGGCAACCCCCCAGCACTGACATCCCCTGGACCTTTCTGGCTGATGGTAGGGGGAGGGGGCTGTCTTGAGCTCCCCTTGGCAGAAGCATATTTATTTATTTATTTATTTACTTATTTATTTATTTATTATTTATGTGGTACTGGAGATTGAACCCAGAGGCATTCTACCTTTGAGCTATACCCCCAGCCCGATTTTATTTCTTACTTGGAAACAGGGTCTCACTAGGTTGATGAGAGTCTCACTACTTGCTGAGGCTGTCCTCGAACCTGCCATCCTCCTGTCTCAGCCTCCCAAGTACTGGGATTACAAGCGTGCGCCACCAACCCCGGCTTCGAAGCATCTTTAGAAAATGGGACAAGCTGACCCCAGAGTTGCCCGAGAAAGCAGAGCCCACTGTCCACCTACTTAAGGGGGAGACTTACCCTGGGGAGAAAGGAGGGCTCTTGGGACTGAGGAAAATGGAGGTCCCATTGGAGGTTTCCTGGGGTGAGAGGGCCCCAAGCCTGGGTGACAGGCGGCAGACTCCTGGGTATGGCTTCTGCTCGTCTCCAGAGAAGCCCAGGTGGGCCTGGTGGGAAGAGAGATGGCACCATCTTGCCCTCAACCACTGAAGGTCTTGGAATCGGGGCTAGAGCCTGGACCTTCCTCCTCACTCACCTGCTAGGGGGTGCTCCCGGCCCAGTTCTTTTTTTTTTTTTTTTTTTTTTTTTTTTGCAGTACTGGGGGATTGAACTCTCAGGGGCATTCTACCTCAGAGCTATACCCCCAGTCCTATTTTTCATTCTTTATTTTGAAACAGGGTCTCACTAAGTTGCAGAGTGCCTCACTAGTTAGCTGAGGCTGGCCGCGAACCCGGATCCTCCAGTCTCAGCCTCCCGAATGCTGGGATTACAAGCGTGCGCTTCAGGCCCAGCTCAGGCCCAGTTCTTAATCCTCTGTCTCCACCAGCTCCTCGCTCTGGGCCCAACTAGTATGACAGAGGAAAGGCCCAGAGATGCTGGAGGTAATCCATGCAGATGCCCAGGGTGGGGGTGCCAGCACCCCTCAAGCAACAGAGCCCAGTCTTCACAAGCCCAAGGAAGACCCCCTCCCATCCCACCCCTCTTCATCCCATCCCTCTCCCGCCTCAGAATGACAAAAAAGCAGAACACAGGCATGACAATAATACAGAACTTTACAAAAGTTAATGTGCCTGAGGGAGAGGTTTGTGTACTAGTGGGGTCACAGAGCCTGGCCACCTGAGCACAGGGGCTGGGTAGCAGGAGGGGCTGAGGTGGTTCCCGGACAGGCGAGAAAGGGCAGAACCTGGGGCTCCGAGGAGGAGGAGTCGGCACTTGGGGGTGGCCCCAGGCTCAGGCCCAGAGAACAGGGAGCAGGGACGGGGTGGCTGTGGCAGATGGCCAGGCCCTCTGTGCCCTGCAGTGAGAGGGGGACCGCTCCTTGACGCCCCAGCTCTGGGCCACTCGCACCCACACCCGAGAGATCTTTCACCTATCCCAATCACGGGAAGGGGGGCCCAGGGAGGAGCTGGGGGTGATGGCTGGGCTCCCAGAAAGGGGCTGCTTCCCCATCTGGGGTCAGCACTGCTGACCTGGAGGAAAAGCACATCTGCATGGGTACAGATGTGCACACGCGGCTCCTGGGGGACTCTCCCATGCCCATGACCTTGGTCTGGCTGGAGAGCTGTAAGGACACACTCTGGGCTGGCCTTTCCCCTGGTTTCACCACCATCACAGAGCCAGGACACATGGTGAGCTCACGATTCCCCAGGGCCCCTGCCAGGCCTGCAGGGAGAGCCACCAACCAGCCCCCACACACATGCATGCACACACACACGCACACACACACACACACACACACACACACACACATGCACACACACGCAGATCCCGGGGACCTGGGCACAGACACCAGTCTAGATTATCTCCATCCTCTAGTGTCCCCCCACAAAACTTCCCCCCACGAGGCCTGACACCCACCGTGCCCAGCCCCAGCCTGTCTGGGCCCAGAAGACTCTGAGGCCATTGGCAGATGCCATTCTGTAGCCAGTGTGTGCCCACCGGGCCCGGGACCATAATACTGCAGCCTGCTGCTCTAGCACCTGTGTTTAGCGGCCTGGCCCTCCGGGGCCCCTGGGAGACCAGGCTGCACAGCAGAGGAGGAGGAGGAGGCTGGAGGACAGGCCCAGCCCACCCCAGCCTGGCTCTCCAGTTCGGGGCCACGACCAGCAGGTAAAGGAAAGGGGACGGGGTGCCGACTGAACAGCGGGCATTTGGCCGAAGAGTCTGGCTGGGGAACCTTCCCTCTGGGGTATACGGGGAGAGGGGGCCGCCCAAACTCTTCCCTTCACAAAATGTAGGAATCCAGCAAGTCTCCAGCCTGAGAGAGAATGGAACCCTCCCAGGAGGGCTGGGGAGGAGAAACAGGAGAGAAAGTGCCTGAGACAGGTCATGTCCCTCTGCCCCCCTTCTTAGCCAGTTCTGATCTTGTCTGGTGCCAGGGACCAAGCAACCCCAGCCCTCGCTCTGGGGCTGGCCTTCCTCAGATGCACTTGACTTCAAGGTCTCTCAGACAGCAGCAGCTCGGGGGCTCTGGGACCCCCCCAGAACTCGTGTTCCGAGATGACCCACGTGGTTCTTGCTCCTGGGGAAGGGGGCTGCAGGGCTGGTGGCTGTGAGGGCCTCGAGCCCCCACCATGGGTTGTGGCAACTTGCAATTCATTTTGGTGAGGGGAGAGGAGTCCCCGGTTACCTGTGGAGGAAGCGACAGGCAGAAACAGACCTTAAAGACAACCTTCAAAAACGTACTTTTCAGCCAGGCGTGGTGGGGCACACTTGTAATCCCAGTACTTGGGAGGCTGAGACAGGAGGATTGCAGGTTTGCGGCCAGTCTCAGCTACTTAGTGAGGCCCTCTGCAACTCAGTGAGACCTTGTTTCAAAATAAAGAATAAAAAATAGAGCTATATGGCTGGGGGTGTAGCTCGGAGGTAGAATGCCCCTGGTTCAATCCCCAGTGCTGCAAAAAAAGAAACATACTTTTCTTTTTCTTTCTTTTTTTTTTTTTTGTGGTACTGGGGATTGAACTCAGGGGTATTCTACCTCCGAGCTACACCCCCAGCCCTACTTTTTATTCTTTATTTTGAAACAGGATCTCACTAAGTTGTGGAATGCCTCACTAGGTAGCTAAGGCTGGCCGCAAACCCGGATCCTCTGGTCTCAGCCTCCCAAATGCTGGGATTACAAGTGTGTGCCACCACGCCCGGCTAGAAACATACTTTTCAACCAGAACCAACCACTTGATGACTTAGCCCTCCCTGTCTGGACAGGCTAATGGTCAGGGATGAAGGGCACTGGCCTTCCCATTCCCAAAACTGTAACCAGACTGCCTGCCCATATCTTTCTCTGCCCTAGTCACAGAGGGCAAAGGCCATCTGTACCAAAGTTTGCTGGGCTTGTGGCATGCTGGGGGGATGGGCAAGGCAGGAACAGCCAACTGGAGCACCATGTGGTAGCAGCCTTGGCCAGTGGTGATGGGTTCTTCTTTTTATTTTATTTTTTGATACTGGGGACGGAACCCAGGGGCATTCTACCTCTGAGCTACACCCCTAGTTCTATTCTACTTTTTATTTTGTGACAGGGTCTCACTAAGTTGCTGAGGGCCTCGCTAAATTGCTGAGGCTGGCCTCAAACTTGTGATCCTCCTCTCTCAGCCTCCCAAGTACTGGGATTACAGGCCTGTGCTCCATGCCTGGCTTGTGATGACTTTTTAAACCAGACAACTCTGCCCCCAAGGCTGCTGTCTGCTGTATTTGCTGGTGCTCCCAGCTGTGGGCTGCAGGGCTTGGGAACAGCAGGTAAAACATCTGCCTGGAGGGTTTGGGCAGCTGACCGGCTGGCTGTCACACCCTCTGTCCTACTGGAGTCACCCAGACCCTAGGGTCCAAGCCACAAGGACCCAGCTCCACTGGGAGGGCATGGAGCAGCAGGGTATGGGTCGGCTATTATGTAACCCCCTGCGTCTCCACTTGTTCATCCTGGGTGCAAAGAGGGATGGTACAACTCAGCAAGGAGCTCGGGATTCCAAGAAAAGGCGGGCTCCAGGGGCCAAAAAAAAGTCCTAGCTGTGATGACTGTGACTACCGTATTTCATCAATTCCAAGATGCTCATTTTTCCACATTTTTGTTATCTTCAGAACATATCTTTTATATCTTTGTAATAAGAAGATATAAAAGATATCTTTTATATCATTGTAATAAGAAAACCTCCAGTCATCATTCAATTGGCAGCTGCTTCTTCTGAGCTGGTGGCAAATAAAAGAGTGGGGGGTCTTGTAATTGATGGCAGCTTAGATTTTATGAAATACGGTATTAGGCCCTCTCCTTGGTCCTGAAAAGACAGATTATCCCGGGTACCCTTCCAAACCCTCACCCCCTTGCCCGGACCCCGGCTGACACTCACAACTCTGTATCCTCTAGGGCTGGCGGGCGCTCCAGCGCCTGCCTCCGCCTCCTGACGGCCCCCAGGATCTTCTTGCGGGGCCCCAGGGGGACGCTGATGCTGCGGAGGTCCAGGTCAGAGCACAGCATCAGGGCTTCCAGGTCGATCTTCTCCTGCCGAAGGAGGGCGGCAAAGTCCTCCATGTGCAGCGAAGCCAGGAAGGTCTCCAGCGGGCTCGTCTCGGGCTCCAGGTCCTCGTCCAGGCCCAGGTCCAGCTCGTCCCAGGGCAGCTCCTCCCCGCAGCTGCGCTCCTGCAGGCTGTTGGCACTGCCCAGGCTGTCGTCGTCCAGGCTGGGGGAGCTTTGCAGCCGACCCCGCGGCGTGCCCGCCCCGTCCAGGCCCCCGTCCTCGCGGCCCAGCCCATGCAGACCGCTGCTCAAGTAATTTCTGCGGAACACCATGGTGCCCAGGCCGGGGCGGGTAAACAGGGAGTCGTGACCTGAGTCGGTGCTGACCTCCGAGTGGGTAGGCTCGGCCGCCAGCGTGGCACGGGAGACGCTGTCCTCGTCGGAGAGGAACATGTCCCGGAGCGGGGCGCGGCCCCACTCCTTGGGATTGGCGTAAGTTCCCTGGCGCACGAACATCACGTCGCTGCCAAGCTGCAGGCCGGAGAGCGAGCGCACGCTCTTGCGTCCGTCCTCCGAGACCTTGAAGGTGCCCTCGCCGCCGCCCTGTTTGCGCCGCTCCAGCTTCTTCTGGATCTTGGTCTTGCCCCTGGTGGCCGTGCCGTGCAGCGTGGCCTGCGAGTAGGGCAGCTGGCTGCCCAGCGCCAGGTGCTGCAGCCGGCGGCTCAGGGTGCTGGACGTGAGGCTGGAGAAGCTGAGCGTGTCGGAGCGCTCGGCCAGCTCGCGCCGGTAGCGCCGCTCCATGCGCTCGTGGTGCTTGCGCTGCATCTTGGCGCACTCGCGGATCCGCCGCTCGGCCTCGCGGAAGGCCTTGTCTTTCAGCTTGCCCACCAGCTTGGGGTTGAGGCTGCTCTGCTTGGCCGCGATGGAGTCCAGGTAGCGCACGCACTCCATGTGACCCTTCATGGCGGCCATGTCCAGGGGCGTGTGGTAGTCATTATCCAGGCACCAGATGTTGGCCCCAAAGGACACCAGGAAGGACAGGCAGTGCAGGTGGCCATTGGAAGCTGCCAGATGCAGGGGTGTGTTGCCCCAAATGTCGCACTTGTCTGGGTCACCCCTGCAGGGAGAGCACGTGGGGAGGAAGATGAGCCAGAGCCAGCAGAGGCAGGCGGGATGCTAGGGCTGGAGGGAGAGGGAAAGGTGTGGGGGGGGCTGGGTCGAGGCGCCCCCCAGCCTGGTCGAGCTTCCCCATAAGCATGCCAGGCCCCAAAGAGACCTGTGGGCCTGAAACCTCTCTTCTGACTCCAGGAGACCTGCAGGCCTGAGCCGCCAGAAGCGGAGTGAGCCCAGGGGGAAAGCTGGCCAGGCTCGCAGGGGGCGGGGCGACGGGGAAGGCGGGGCCGGGGCGGGGCCTTCCTCCGGAGAGTGAGGGCTGGGAATCTCAGGGGATAAATATTTGATGCCCAGAGAGAAAGGAGTGAATTATTCATGGGCTCAGCGGGGAGCTGGCCCAGAGAGGAGGTGGGCCAGGGCCGAGTCTGGGTCTCTAGGCGGGTGCAATGGTGAGTGGCCGCAAAAGAGAGGACCAGCGAGGGGGTGTGTGTGCCGGGCCTGAGCAGGGGCGCCAGCGCTGGCGAGGGTAGCTGCGCCTGTGCACCCGCCATGTCTGCAGGGAGCGGGGCCAGGCCTGGCAAGGCCGAGTGTTAGAGAAGGTGTTGGGTCTTGGCCTGGGCCCGGAGGGGACTGTGGGGGCAGCCAGGACTGGAGGGGAGGAGGAGGCAGGCCAGCAGCCTGGCTGGTTTGCCCTCCCTTGCTCAGAATGTCCCTTTTCAGGGGGACAGTTTGTGAGGCCAGCGCAGGGACCTCCGTTGCCCCTCTTCAGTGCCCTCTGCGCTGGGCTGTGCCCCCTCGGGCTCCTCCAGAACTCTCGCTTCCCCCTGTGGCCTAGCACAGGGCCCCTGCCCCACAGTAATGAGGCCACCAGCCACCCCCGGGGTGGGCAGAAGAATCACTCCCTTGTCTGCACATCCCCCCCCCCCTTTGCTCTGCTTGCTCTATGGGTGGCCAAGTCCTGCAGGACCGTGTGGGGGTGGGGCTACTGGGCACTAGGACTTTTGCCTCTGTAGGACTTGGGGGGTTGGAACGCCGAGGGGGAACCCTCTTTCTCACCAAGGGTTCTCTGCCTGAGATGCCCACGAGTCTCTGGAGGAGAGGCAGGGGGACAGTCTCCCGAGTGCCCTCTGGGAACACGCTTCAGCTGCCTAACGTCAGGGGCTGCTCTCACCTCCTGGGTCGCAGGAGCAGCCACGGAAAAATGCCACCTGCCACCTGCTCAGGCCATAGGCAGGTGCCAGCATGGCCCGACTCAGTCCCTGCCCCTCTCCTCCAGGGCCTAAGACACTCATCTTAACCCCACCCCCACCCCGGGGCATCCCTTCCACCCCTTTTTCCTGCTCAGGTCACCCCGGTGTCCAGGTCACCTGTCCCCAAAGATGGGGAAGTCGCTCACAGGAGTGTGATTGAGCCCCTCCCCCTTCCCTCTCCAGTGGCCCTGGGCCCAGCATCCTTCAACTGGCCCTCAGGGTGGACTTTGTGTCCACCCTGTTCCCTGGACAACTCCAGAGGGAGGAAGGGGACAGGAGCCCCTTCTGGGGTCAGTCCATGCGTGCCACTGCTCAGCTGTGCCCCGTGGGGGGGGAGGGGTGCAGACCGAGTTAAGTGGGGTGGCTGAACCAGTGACATTTGGTACTGGGGACAGTGCTCGTAAATCCCGGGAATGAGCAAGGCCAGTGAGAGGCCCAGCCTGCGGGGGGGCTGCGGGTGCTGGCTGGGGGAGCCCTTCAGCGCCCAGGCTGGGGAGGGGGCAGCACAGCTGGTACTTCTGCAGGTGCCCCCCACTTCTGGGCTCTCTGAGACTTCTCAGTCTTCTCTCCCCCCTTATTCTTGCTCCCTCGTACAATCATGGGCCCCCTCCCCAAATCCCAGTTCCTCCCCTCCTAGCCCCACATCCAGGTCACAAGTGTCACATGTCACAGCTTATGTTCGTCTCCACGTGTGTCTCCCCCACGCAAGTCGGGCTCCAAGGTCCCAACCCGGGGTAGCCCGTCCATGGGGGAAGAACACCGCTCAGAGGAGGGCACCGAGGATGCCGTGGATCTGGGCAGGGGGCTGGGGGGGGGTCCTGGCGCGGTTGGGTAGCTCTTCCTCTCCCTGTGCGCAAGGATGGAGGGATGGATACTCACCCGCGGCTCACGATGAGGCGCAGGGACTCCAGGTTCCCGTGGTAGGCCGCCCAGAGCGTGGGGGTCATGCCATCCTCGTCGGGAGCGTTCAGCTCCTTCCGGGTGGCCTCTTTGAGGAGCTCCAGGTAGCCATCTCGGGCGGCCCGGTGGTACTGGTCGTTCATGGCGCCCAGCTGGGATGGGGTGGGCAGGGGGCACGGGGGAAATGCCCCCCGTGGGGGAGGGCAGCGGGGTTAGGGCTGAGGCATGGGGTTAGGGGAGGGGGCCGGGCAGGGGCCGGGGCCGCCAGCCCCCACTGCCGCAGACTGGAGGTGCGGAGCGCCAGAGCTGCGGCTACAGCGACATCTGAGCCCTCACCCGGCGGGGCGGGCGGGGCGGGTGGGGGGGGGTCTCTTGCTGCCCGGGGAGCCGCCCCTGGGCTTCCCCTGGGTCCTAAAGGCCCTTCTTCTCAGCGCACAGAGTTGACCCAGGTAGGACCCTGACCTCAACTCCCAAAGTGCACACCCCAGCGCTGCAGCCCGTGAGGCCCCCCTGGGGACATTTAGTGTTCCGTCCTTGCCAGAGCTCCAGGGCTGCGGCTTTCGACTTCTCCACCCCTCAAAGGAACAGGGAAAGGGCTTAAGGAGAGGGAGGGTGGGGTAGAAAGGTAGTTCTAGTCCCGGTGACCCTGGGTCCCGAAAGGGGCATGAAGACTGCAAGACGTGTCGTAGGAGAGTAGCGCGCGCGGCTATGCGGCGGCCGTCCCCCGGCGCGGGGTGGTCCCGCCGCGCTCCAGCAGGGGGCGCTGGAGGACCGGACGCCGGCTGCGCGCACCGCGTGGGAACTTCGTGCCCGAGCCCCAGACTTCGCAGCCTCCAGCGGAGCAGCGGCGTGGGGCGGCGGTAGGGATAGAGGAAGAAGGAACTGGGATCAGCGTGAGGGCGGGTGGGAAAAGGGGGCTGGGGTCCTATCCCAAAGGCGCAGAGTGCGCTGCGGGGGCTTGGGAGGGCGTCAGGGTGCCGACCGGCACTTGGGGCGTCTCTTGAGGGTCTGCTCTTAGGCGGGCGCGGTCGTGGGGTGCCCTCTGTGCCCGCAGTGCAGGGGCTGCGCCTGAGCCTCCTGGCGCCCGGGGGATCGGGCGGGGTGGGGATGCTTCCTAGATAAATATAAATCTCGCCTTATCTGGCTCCCGCGCGCTCTTCCCTAAATTCAGCCCAGAGAAAAAATGGATCATGTGAGCGCGACTGAGAGGTTTATGGAACCGATCTCCGACAGCTGTAAATCACCCTACCCTCTTGAGTATAAAGCACCCGTCCAGCCCGGCGTGGGAAGGAGGAGACGCTCGCCGCCCCCTGACCCCCAACTCCACGCAGACTCCCAGACCATCCAGGTGCGTGCCCCAGATTTGGGAAGTGGGGGACCTTGGACGGGGTCCGATCCAGTTCCACGGCGTCTACTTTTTTAATTTTTCCCTTGGAAGAGGAGAGGGGCAGGCTCGGGGTTTTCTCTCCCCCCCCCAGAGACCCCAACTCTGTGGGTTAGGCATTCCCCTGCCCCCCAAATCTAGAGATAAGATGGGGGAAAGGAGCGCCCTTGGGGTCCACCAGGGGTCCTGTCCGCTCCTCCCCTGCAGTGACCCCCCTAACCTTCTCCAGGCGCCCCCATCATGCCCGAGGAGATGGCCCCCGGCCCCAAGGAGAGCCCGCCGGCGCCCCGGGCCGCCCCCCGCGAGGTGTGGAAGAAGGGCGGCCGCCTGCTGTCGGTGCTGCTGGCCGTGAACGTGCTACTGCTCGCCTGCACTCTCATCAGCGGCGGGGCCTTCAACAAGGTGGCGGTGTACGACACCGACGTGTTCGCGCTGCTCACGGCCATGATGCTGGCCGCAGTGCTCTGGATCTTCTTCTACCTCTGCCGCTCGGTGCGCTGCCCAGACGCCGTGCCCTACCGCGACACGCACGCCGGCCCCATCTGGCTCCGAGGTGCAAGGGAGGTGGGGACGGAGGGGGGTGGGTCCCCGGAGCCGCAGGCCTTGGCCCTCGGCGCACCTGCGGTGTGGAGGGCAGAGGTGGCTGGGCAGAGATGGAGGGGAAGGTCATTGCCGATGTCTAAGGGTTAGAGCCAGGTGGTCCAGAGGGGCCCTTGATGAAAAGTGCCAAGGGAGCAGCAGCTGGAAGAGCCAGAGGTCGGCCTTTTTCTTTATGCAGCCCTTAAAAGGGGGCGCCAAGGACATCTACCATCCACCCACTCCATCATGCCCTCGGCATTCTACCTCCGAGCTACACCCCCAGCCCTGTTTTTTATCCTTTATTTTGGAAACAGGGTCTCACTAAGTGGCAGAGTGCCTCACTAGGTAGCTGAGGCTGGCCGCGAACCCGGATCCTCCGGTCTCAGCCTCCCAAATGCTGGGATTACAAGCGTGGGCCACCACGCCCGGCTCCTTCCATCCATCTTTCAGTGCATCCATTTGCCCACACGTCTGTTCATCCCTCCATCCACTCAATCACACAAGCACTGACTACCCCCACCGGATAAGCCTTCTCTCCTGCCTCTCTGATCCCCCGCCCTCCCCCATGCCCCCATTTCCAGGTGGGCTGGTGTTGTTTGGGGTCTGCACTCTGGTCATGGACGTCTTCAAGACTGGCTACTACTCCAGTTTCTTCGAGTGCCAGTCGGCCATCAAGATCCTGCACCCCCTCATCCAGGCTGTGTTCGTCATCGTCCAGGTGGGTGGCAGGAGGAGTCGGTGCTTGGCAAGGGGTCAGGGGTCAGGAGACCTGAGGCCCACTGCCCCCTTCCACCCAGAGCAGTTGCATAAATGGGGTGGGACGGCAGAGGGGAGCATATGAGTCCAAAAATGAGGAAGCACGGTGTCGGGAAGTAATATCGAAATGTGAGCACCTACCTGGAGTGCTGCAATTTTATTTTAACCTGAGCAGTGCCGGGAGTTAACACCTGGGAGGTGTGAGTTGTGTTGTGACAGCCAGCTCTGTCTGCTGGAACCTGGCCTGCCCTCTTGGATGGCCATGGAGGGCATTGGTCTCAGCCAGGGTCATGCTGTGGACCATGGCTGCTGGGTTCAGCTTTTGCTTCAGAGGCAGGGTATCCTGTAGTGGATTTTTCAAACAAGTCTGACTTTTTTTTTTTTTTTTTTTTCCAGTATTGGGGATTGAACCCAGGGGGATTCTACCTCTGAGCTACACCCCCCCCAGCCCTATTTTTCATTCTTTATTTTGAAACAGGGTCTCACTAAGTAGCTGAGGCTGGCTGCGAACCTGCAATCTTCCTGTCTCAGCCTCCCAAGTGCTGGGATTTCAAGTGTGCACCACCACGCCCAGCAAGTTTGACTGCTTTTTAAATTTGTTGCATTAACACCATTTTGGAAGATCTTCTGATTAAGCTGAGGCAGGAATGGCCTTACATGGGACCCTAGCAAACCAGAGAGAGAGAGAGAGAGAGAGAGAGAGAGAGAGAGAGAGAGAGAGAGCCCTATTATTAATTTATTTACTTATTATTTATTTATTATTGGTTCTGGGGATTGAACCCAGGGGCATTCTATCTTCTAGCTACACCCTTTTATTTTTTATTTTTGAAATAGGGTCTCCCTAAGTTGCAGAGGGCCTCACTAAGTTGCTGAGACTGGCTGCAAACCTGCGATCCTCCTGTCTCAGCCTCCCAAGGAATGGGATTACAAGTGTGCACCACCACACCTGTATTGGTTTTTTTTTTTTTTTTTTTTTTGCAGTACTGGGGATTGAACCCAGGGGCATTCTACCTCCAAGCTCCACCCCCAGCCCTATTTCTTATTCTTTATTTTGATACAGGGTCTCACTAAGTTGTGGGCCTCACTAAGTAGCTGAGGCTGGCCATAGACCGGTGATCCTCCTGTTTCAGCCTCCCAACTACTGGAATTACTGTACAATTAGTACACCACCATGCCTGGCATTTTTTTTTTTTTTTTAAACAGGGTCTTGCTAAGTTTCTGAGGGCCTTGCTAATTTGCTGAGGCTGTCCTCAGACCTTCTGTTGAGGTCTGAGGATCTGTTGAGACAGATTTTCCTGTCTCAATCTCTCAAATTCTGGAATTACAGGTGGGCGCCACGGCACCTGGCTAGAGAGTCGCTCTTTTTACACAAACCATACTGCAGAGTGGAAAGAGAAAAAATATTCCTGGTCTCCTTTTGTAAAGCTAAAGACCTGGTCGCTTAATAGAAGGGTTCCTGGAGTAGGGAGGACATAATACCAGACAGATGTGGACCTGGTCTCCCTACAGCTGCACCCATCTGCACGCACGCTGATGACTCTCCTCTCTCTCTCTCTCTCTCTCTCTCTCAATGCAGACTTATTTTCTCTGGGTCTCCGCTAAAGACTGCATTCACGTCCACCTGGATCTGACTCGGTGAGCACCACAGCTCAACGTCTGCCCCCAGTGCTCATGGGGCATGAGAGATGAGGTTTTCCATTCCAGGCAGGATTCCTCTCTCTGCTCCCTGGGTGGGATTTCAGCCAACCCTTCCCCTCCCCCACCCACTCCAGTTTTATCAGCCTGATTCCCACTACCCTGAGCTGTGTGCTCTCCCCCTGGGGGAGAGGGCACCGGCCTGAGCCTGGACACCCCCAGCCCTCCCCTGCTTGGCATCCTAGCCAGGCCAAATGTCCCTTCCAAACCTGCTCCCCTGCCACCGGGGGGGGGGGGGCGGGAAGGGGGCTGCCTTTTCATTTCTCAACCCCATCTCTCAGGAGAGCTTCCCAACCAACCGTTCACCTCTCCAGGGACCCAAGATGAGCCCAAAGCTCACTGGCTTCCCTGCTTCCCCTGCACCCCAAACAGGTGTGGGCTCATGTTCACGCTCACCACCAACCTGGCCATCTGGATGGCAGCCGTGGTGGACGAATCGGTGCACCAGGCCCACTCCTACGACAGTTCCCACGGTAACACCAGCTACACCCGCCTCGCCCCTGACGGTGAGTTCCTTCTGAACCCTGGCCCCGCGGCCGCCGGGCCTTGGGCTGGGTACTTTGTGGATTTGGAGGCGGTCAACCGTGCCCTTACTAGGAAAGGAAGGCAAAGGTGAACAGAGGCCTTCTGCCGCTCCGGGCTCTGCCTGGGAGTTGTGCGTGTAGAGAAAGGACCCAGGTTCCCAGAAGAAAGGGCAAAGGGCATCAGCTGGGAAGGGGAGAGGGCGGCAGAAGCTGGGAGCAGACAGGAAAGGCTAGAGGGAGGAGAAGGTGAGAAAGAATTATCCATCACAACCACAGAGGGGACAACCTACCCAGCTCTCGATGTTCCACGCAGGGCTAAGCGTCTGAAACGCTCTGACCCTCACAACAGCCTTGCAGATGGCTGCTGTTAATGTTCCCATATTACAGATGCAGAAACTGAGGCATGGAGAGGTTAAGTAGCCTCCCCACGGCCACAGAGCGGAAATCAGAGCGTTGGCGTTCAGCTCCATCTTCGCTTTCGGTTAGCTACACTAACAGCAGGGTTCCCAGTGCCCCCAGTCTTAGTTCTCTGGACTTCTCAAGGGGCCCAGGGCCAGATTAGAGTCTAAGACCCCCCCCACACACGGCAGGGTCCAGGGATATAAAGTGTGGCCCCAGCTCCCAGGGTGACCCCAGCCCAATAGGACTGATAAAGGGTCACCTTGCATACCCAGTAGACTCTGAAGGTGGTTAAAACCTACCAGGGAAGCCGGGTGTGGTGGCGCAGGCTTATAATCCCAGCATTCGGGAGGCTGAGACAGGAGGATCCAGGTTTGAGGCCAGCCTCAGCTACTTAGTGAGGCCCTCCACAATTTAGTGAGACCCTGTTTCAAAATTAAGAATAAAAAATAGGGCTGGGAGTGTAGCTCGGAGGTAGAATGCCCCTGAGTTCAATCCCTAGTACCGCAAAAACAAAAACAAAAACCTACCAGGGAGTGATCAGCTTAACAGGTTGGCTCCGTGGGCGTGGGCAAGGCCCGCTGGACAGGGACCTGCCTCAGAGTGGGAAGCTGGGTCATTTGCTTCAGCTGTCCCTAATTGTGACAAAGCACTTTACCTATTGAACCTGAGCTTTTCACTTGCAAATCCAGCTGGGATAGTTCCAGGGGGCTCAAAGGAGCTATATATTTGCACCAGGTGTGTGGTATCTGCCTGTATTCTCAGCACTTGGGAGGCTGAGCCAGGAAGATCACAGGTTGTAGGCCAGCCTCAGCAATTTAGCAAAACCCTGTTTCAAAAGAAAAAGAAAAAATTAGGGCTGGGTGTGTAGCTCGGAGGTAGAATGCCCCTGTGTTCAACTTCAAGAGAGAGAGGAGAGAGGAGGGAGGAAAGAGATTTGCCAGGGCTTAAGATATCCTACAAAGTGCACTCAGGTTTCAAGATCCCTTTCAATGGGATACAAACCAAAATGACAAGGGGCACTTTGGAGACACAGGTGCGCTGGCTTCTGGACCAAGTCAGGTGCTGGAAAGAGCTACAAGGAAGCCTGGAATTTTGGGGATCCCCAAAGGGCCACCTTCTAGGGGGACCAGGGCTTGTCTATCTCAGGGAGCCAGGCGTCACAATGGGTGGGGAGGGATTGAAGGAACAAAAGGGGTGACGTGGACAGTTCCATGGTTGTAACTTTCCTTTTTTATTGCGCACGGATGGGATGTGTCTCCTAGTCTCTGACACATAGCAAGTAGGTGCTCAGTAAATATTTGTGTAATAAGCCGGGCGTGGTGGCACACGCTTGTAATCCCAGCATTTGGGAGGCTGAGACCGGAGGATCCGGATTCGAGGCCAGCCTCAGCTACCTAGTGAGGCACTCTGTAACTTAGTGAGACCCTGTTTCAAAATAAAGAATACAAAATAGGGCTGGGGGTAAAGCTCGGAGGTAGAATGCCCCTGAGTTCAATCCCCAGTACCACAAAAAAAAAAAAAAAATTTGTGTAATGAAGGAACAGGTCAGGCCCTGTGAAGGTCTTTGGGCTACAGTAGTGACTCTGGCAGGGGGGGGTGGAGACCCTGCCCTTACGAACATGACGGACTGGGGGGAGGTCGGGAAGGCAGTCCAACCCTGGGTCCCTCTCTTCTCAGCGGAGCGTGCCAGCAGCCCGGTCCCAGGAGACCCCTGCCCCTGCAACACGGCCACCTGCCAGATCTTCCAGCAGGGCTACTTCTACCTGTACCCCTTCAACATCGAGTACAGCCTCTTCGCCTCCACCATGCTCTACGTCATGTGGAAGAACGTGGGCAGGCTGCTGGCCACCCCCCACGACCACGGGCACACCCCGTCCCGGCTCAGCCTCTTCCGGGAGACCTATTTCGCTGGCCCCATCCTGGGCCTGATGCTCTTCGTGGTAGGGCTGGCCGTCTTCGTCATCTACGAGGTGCAAGTGAGCGGGGAAGGGGACCGCATGCAGCAGGCCCTGGTGGTTTACTACATCTTCAACATCGTCTGTCTGGGGCTCATGACCTTGGTCAGCCTGAGCGGCTCTGTCATCTACCGCTTTGACCGCCGGGCCATGGACCACCATAAGAACCCCACCCGCACCCTGGACGTGGCCCTGCTGATGGGCGCCGCCCTGGGCCAGTACGCCATCTCCTACTACTCCATCGTGGCCGTGGTGGTGGGCACGCCCAGGGACCTGCTGGCGGGGCTCAACCTGGCCCACGCTCTGCTCATGATCGCCCAGCACACCTTCCAGAATGTGTTCATCATCGAGAGTCTCCACCGGGGTCCCCCCGGGGAGGAGCCCCACGAGAGCCCCCCCAAAGAGCCGTGCCAAGGCCTGACCTTTGCCAACCTGGATGCCCTTCACGCCTTGCCTGGCTGCCCGCCCACCCCCAGGCTGGTCAGCAGCAGCCCTGCAGAACCGCAGGAAGCAGTGGCCATCGTCTTGACCCCCAGGGGTCACTGGCGACGCCGGTGCCTAAAAGATATTTCTCTGTTTCTCCTGCTCTGCAATGTCATCGTGAGTAATGGGAGGCGGGAGGAGGGGAGGGAGGATGTGCCTCTGGGTTTATCCACTTAAGCCGTCTCTGTCTTGCCCCCACTCCACCAAAGAATCGTACAGCTCTTTAGGAAAGAAGAGGGTTCAGAGAGGGCCCAGCTGCAGCCAGGGGGCAATCAGCGTCTCAGGCACACAGAATAAGCCGGTTATGGTGGCACACCCTTGGAATCCCAGTACTTGGGAGGCTGAGACGGGAGGATCACAGGGTCAAAGCCAGCCTCGGCAAATTATCGAGGCTCTCGGCAACCTAGTGAGACCCTGTTTCCAAATGAGGAATAAAAAAAATCAGGCTGGGAGCCGGGCGTGGTGGCGCACGCTTGTAATCTCAGTATTCGGGAGGCTGAGACCGGAGGATCCAGGTTCGCGGCCAGCCTCAGCTACCTAGTGAGGCACTCCGCAACTTAGTGAGACTCGGTTTCAAAATAAAGAATAAAAAATAGGGCTGGGGGTATAGCTCGGAGGTAGAATGCCCCTGAGTTCAATCCCCAGTACCGAAAAAAAAAAAAAAAAAAATCAGGCTGGGGGTGTAGCTGGGAGGTAGAATGCCTCTGGGTTCAATCCCCAGTACCAAAAAAAAAAGAAAAGAAAAGAAAATCAGGCTCACCGAATGCAATCCCCGTGTTCAGGCATGAAGGCAGCAGACAGAGCTGGAGGGGTCCCAGAGCCACCGTGGGGGCTGGGCCGAGGTGAGAGGAAGCTGAGCTGATGTGGAAGGCAGGGGCCCTCACCCCCAGCTGGGAGGGAGGTGTGATTGCTCCTGGGAACTTGTGACCTGCCTGCTTCTCAGAATAATTGGAGCAGCATCAGGAAGTGGCGGAGACCTGCGTAGGTGTGAGAGGTCTGTTGGCAGAGGGATGTGTAGGACAGTCCCCCCCCCCCCCCCCCCGCTGCCAGTGGTGTGGCACAGCCAGCTCAGAAGAGTGACAGAGTTCACCAAGTACAAATACAAGTCCCCAGATGGCAGCACCCCAGGGCAGAGACTTTCATAATGGAGGTGCCCCTGAGTAGAGGAGCATTCTCAGCACAGCTGCGATCCAACATAGAAATGCTCCTGCAGACAGGGTCTCCAGCACAGAAATCTCTAGTACAGGAACATACAGCCTTCCGTATCCATAGGATCTTACGTCCCAGGATTCACCCACCCCTCAGATGGAAAGTGTTAGAAAAAAAATTCCATCTATATTAAACATGCAGACTCTTTCTTATCATTATTCCCTAAATAATAGCAGTATGAGCGGGGTGTGTTGGTACGTGCCTGTAATCCCAGTACTTGGGAGGCTGAGACAGGAGGACTGAGGGTTCAAAGCCAGCCTCAACAACTTAGCAAGGCTCTCAGACACTTAGCAAGACCCTGTTTCAAAAAAAAATTTTTTTTTTTGGCGGTACTGGGGATTGAACTCAGGGGCGTTCTACCTCCGAGCTATACCCCCAGCCCTATTTTTTATTCTTTATTTTGAAACGGAGTCTCACTAAGTTGCGGAATGCCTCACTAGGTAGCTGAGGCTGGCCACGAACCCAGATCCTCCGGTCTCAGCCTTTGAATGCTGGGATTACAAGCGTGCGCCACCACGCCCAGCTTGTTTCAAAATTTAAAAAAACAATGAAATAGGGCTGGGGTGTAGCTTGGAAAATGCCCCTGGGTTCAGTCCCCAGCAACACACACACACACACACACACACACACACACACACACACACACTACAAATATATACACACAATTATTTACACACACTACATATACACTCACATTACAAATATATATACACACACGATTACCTACACACACTACATATACACACACTACACATATATACACACAATTACTTACATAGCATTTATATTGTATTATATATTATGAATACAATAACCTACAGATGATTTAAAGTAAACTAGAGGGTGTGCTCAGGTCATATGCAAATATTATGTCATCTTATTTAAGGGACTTGAACATCCTGGGGTTTTGGTATCTGTAGGAGTTCCTAGAACCAATCCCCAGTATACTAAGGGATGGCTGTGCATCCCAAATTGAAAAAAAAAAAAAAACACTTCTAATGAAATTTGACTCCATATAAAAACAGTCCTTTGGACTATCGCCTCCAATAGAAAAATACTGTAATATAGAAACATCCTAGCCGGGCGTGGTGGCACACGCTTGTAACCCCAGCATTTGGGAGGCTGAGACTGGAGGATCTGGGTTCATGGCCAGCCTCAGCTACCTAGTGAGGCACTCTGCAACTTAGTGAGACCCTGTTTCAAAATAAAGAATAAAAAATAGGGCTGGGGGCGTAGCTTGGAGGTATAGAATGCCCCTGAGTTCAATCCCCAGTACCGCAAAAAAAAAAAGAAAGAAACATCCTAATATGAATATATCCTAATATGAGTATATCCCCTAGGACTGGGCTTATAGCTTAGTGGTAGACCACTTGCCTAGCACACACAGGCCCTGGGTTTGTTCCCCAGTATGATAGATAGATAGATAGATAGATAGATAGATAGATAGATAGATAGATAGATCGCTCACTATAGATATAGATAAATAAATAGTATTCACCCGAGCCGGGCGTGGTGGCGCACGCTTGTAATCCCAGCATTTGGGAGGCTGAGACCAGAGGATCCGGGTTTGCAGCCAGCCTCAGCTACTTAGTGAGGCACTCTGCAACTTAGTGAGACTTGGTTTCAAAATAAAGAATAAAAAATAGGGCTGGGGGTATAGCTCGGAGGTAGAATGCCCCTGAGTTCAATCCCCAGTACCGCGAAAAAAAAAAAAAAAAAAAAATAGTATTCACCCTGTGGTAGAATTTACTCTGTGGATATTTTCCTACATACATAGATATATTTCCTGATATAGAATAATATCTGCAGAGTGAATTGTACCCCATTACCCCATGAAATTCTACCTATGTGAAATAAGCAACAGCCCTATCAGAGGTGCATTCTTAGTGAAGTCTCACTGTGAATATTGCTACCCTACAGGAAAGTTCCTGGCAGCCACGGTCCCCAGAGATGGTATAACCCCATGCAAGAGCCTTCCAAAAGTCAGTTTCATTAAAAAAAAAAAAAAAAGTAGTCACCAATCCCTGACCCCACCAATAGAAGCAATAATGCTTAAAACCTCATAATGTCTGGAACCAGCCTTGGTGCCCCCTGTCCCAGCCCCTCCCCACCTTCCCTCCAGGCCCAGCCTATAGGCAGGGAGGGACCTTCCAGGAGGCTGTTCTGGCTCCTGGTATCTAAGCCAGAATCACTTCTGACGCCCTCATCACCATCTCCTTCGTTTTATAGAACAGAAACAAGTCCAGAGGGTTTGCTGTGTGTCTAAGGATGCAGTGTATTGAGAGAAGCTGGCCTAGAAGAACTTGTCTTTGTGTGTGTGTGTGTGGCACTCGGGACTGAACCCAGGGGCATTCTACCCCCAAGCTACATCCTCAGCCCTATTTTTTTGTTTGTTTGTTTGCGTTACTGGGGATTGAACCCAGGGGATTCTATCTCCAAGCTACACCCCAGTCCTATTTTTTATCCTTTATTTTGAAATAGGGTCTCACTAAGTTGCAGAGGGCCTCACTAAGTAGCTGAGACTGGCCAAGAACCTGCAATCCTCCTGTCTCAGCCTCCCAAGTACTGGGATTACAAGCGTGTACCACCACACCTGGTCCCTATTTTTTATTCTTTATTTGGAAACAGGGTCTCACTAAGTTGTGGAGGGCCTCACTAAGTAGTTTAGGCTGGATGCAAACCCGCGATTCTCCTGTCTCAGCCTCCCAAGCACTGGGATCACAATCGTGTACCACCACGGCCAGCTGGGCCTGGTCTTTTGCTGCATACCCCACACCCAAACCCACTGAGCACCTCGGCAGAAGTGAAGCAGGGTCCCAGCTTCCATCTCCTCCCAGACCTGGGAAGGGGGCGGGTAGGAATGGGACAGGGGAACCGAGCTCATGGACGGCTGGGGTGGGGATAGCCTTCTGGCTGGGCTCTGCACCCCTTGTCCTGGCCTCGACTGGTTCTGCCTCCAGCACCCCTGCCCATACTTCCCTCCAGTTGCTGGTTCAGCTGTTTGAACACACTTCTGGTGTCATCCATTGAAACTCCTGTCCCATTGGTGGGCGGGCTGAGGGGGTAGGTGAGGTGACCGCAGTGGAGCACTGGTCTGGAGCACGCTCCCTGAGCTCCTGAGAGAGTGCCAAGATGCCGGAGGTCACCACTCGGTGACACCCAGCCTTCAGTGTCCCCCAAACTGGAAGCCTGGGGTCCCCATCCAGTCGCAGCCCAGCAGAGCCCACAGAAATGACCACAGGTGCATTCTGGGCCGGCTCCTGATGCGCCCCTCTCCCCACACAGCTGTGGATCATGCCTGCCTTCGGGGCCCGCCCCCACTTCAGCAACACCGTGGAGGTGGACTTCTACGGCTACTCCCTCTGGGCGGCCATCGTCAACATCTGCCTGCCTTTCGGTATCTTCTACCGCATGCACGCCGTCTCCAGCCTGCTGGAGGTCTACGTGCTGTCCTGAAGCCTGGGACAGAGGCCCGGGCGAGTGGTGGAGGACGCAGGTCACGTGCACACTCAGAGCCCCTCTGGGAAGGAACCCCAGGGTGGCAGTCATGGTGGCCCGTTCCCCAGTGGCCCCAGAGCAGATTTTCACCAAAGTTTATTTTTTTCCAGGATGCGTTTTTAAATCACAATCGGGACATAAGCCATCCACTCCTGGCATGACCTCCCCCGCCCCTCGCCAGGCCGGGAGCGGGATCAGGGAGACCTCTCTCTGCCCCATTCCTAGGACCAGACAGGATCTGAAGCACGGGCTCTGGTTCCCAAATCCCAGCCTGTGGCCTGGCCGGTGCACTCTCTGGAGCTGGGAGCCAATAAACCTGTGATTTACCCCCTGCCCTCCACCTCTTGTCTCGGCCACCCCGTGTGAGATGGTCATAGGAGAGAAACTTGGCGGTCAGAGCTGGAGAAGCTGGAGATTTGCTTTTCAAGGAGTGAGCCACATCTGAGTTACTGGGTGGGGTGGGGTGGGGGTGGGGAGCTGGCTGGATGGAGTTCCCAAGTTGCCTCCTTCCTCTTTTCTGTATCTCCAGGTGACATGTACCTGTAATCATATTTTTTATGTGTCCCGTGACACAGGAAATGTTAAGAAGGACTGATCTAGTCCAATGTCCACATTTTACAAAGAGCAACACTGGAGCTCAGAGAGAGAGAGAAAGTGACTTGCTCAAGGTCCCACAGCTACAGAGGGCCAGAGCCTTTCTACTAAAAATAATAACTTTCAAACTTTTGTGTGTGTGTGTGTGTGTGTGTGTGTGTGTGTGTGTGTGTGGTACTACTGGGAATTGAACCCAGAGGCGTTCTACCTTTGAGCTACATCCCTAGACCGATTTTATTATTTGGAAACAGGGTCTCAGTAGGTGGCTGAGAGCCTCACTAAATTGCTGAGGCTGTTCTTGAACCTGTGATCCTCCAGTGTCAGCCTCCCAAGCACTAGGATTACAAGCGTGTGCCACCACACCTGTCTTATTTTTCAAACAGCAGAGCTCTATCTTTTCCTTCCTTTTCTTCTTTCCTTTTTTTTTTTTTTTTTTTTTTTTTTTTTTTTTTTTTTTTTTTTTTTTTTTTTTTTGTGTGTGTGTGTGTGTGTGTGTATGTTGCTGAAGATTGAATCCAGGGACATTCTACCTCTGAGCTATACCCCTAGCCCTATTTTATTTTTTATTTGGCAACAGGATCTAAGTTGCTAAGGCCAGCTTTGAACCTGTGATTCTCCTGTCTCAGTCTCCCAAGTACTGGGATTATAGGCGTATGCCACCATGCCCGGCAAAGCTTTTTTACAAATGCTTTTTTTTTTTTTGCCCTACTGGGGATTGAACCCAGGGGCGTTCTACCTCCGAGCTACACTCCCAGTCCTATTTTTTTTATTCTTTATTTTGAAACAGGGTCTCACTAAGTTGCAGAGTGCCTCACTAAGTAGCTCAGGCTGGCTGTGAACCCAAATACTTCGGTCTCAGCCTCCCAAATACTGGGATTACAAGTGTTTGCCACCACACCCAGCTTGCTAATGCATTTTTAATTGATACCTACTAATTATACATTATGGCATCTCAGTACATGTATATAATGTGTCATGATCAGCTCAGGGTAATTGGGATGTTTGTCACCTTGGTTATTTATCATTTCTTTTGTGTTGGGAACATTCAAAATCCTCTTGCTGGGGTGTGGTGGTGGCACACATCCCGTAACCCCAGTACTTGTGAGGCTGAAACAGAAGGATCACAGGTTCAAGGCCAGCATGCAGTAGTTTAGTGAGACCCTGTTTCAAAATTAAAAACCAAATAGGGCTGGGGGTATAGGAACCCCCCCACCCCCAGGTTCAATCCCCCACACTCCCTCCCCACAATCCTCTCTCTTCACTATTTTGAAATACTCAATGAATTCTTGTCAACCACAGCTATTCTACTGAGTTGCAGAGCGTGAGAAGTTATCCCTCCTACCCATCCGCCGCACCCCTGTAACCATTAGGCATAGGCAGCAAAATGTTTTCCCCCTCAAGCGTGGTGGTGCACGCTTGTAATCCCAGTACTTAGGAGGCTGAGACCGGAGGATCCGGGTTCGAGGCCAGCCTCAGCTACTTAGGCCCTCCACAACTTGCCAGCCTCAGCTACTTGGTGAGGCTCTCTGCAAATTAGTGAGACCCTGTTTCAAAATAAAGAATAAAAAAATAGGTCTGGGGATGTAGCTCTGAGGTAGAATGCCCCTGAGTTCAATCCCCAGTACCACACACACATACACACAAAGTTTCAGGAATCTCAGGAACCCAAATATATAATATAAACAGGGCAGCTCTATCTTAGAAGGAGAAGAGGGAGTCTGTCCTCACCCCTGGGCCTCCCTTTGCTCATCCCCTCCCCTCCCCTGGTCCCTGGGGGTCCCTGAGGAGGTTAGAAGGATCAGAGATTGAAACAGAATCATCAGTCTGGGCTGGGGACGGGAGGTAGGAGAGCATGGTATTTCGGGGTAGCAGCTGGAGCACAGGGGGTATCAGAGACACGTATGGACCCTGCCAGCCGGATGAGAGGCCACAGGGGAAACTGAGGAAGGCTGGGGGGGGGGCCTGGCACCTCTCCCGCGTCCTACCTCACCTCCTGTCTTGTCAGACTGAGGCGGTGACCGGATCTTTTCCGCCCCAAGTTCACGTCTGACTTAAGAGACAGGGTCCTGTGAGGCCTGGGTTCAGGAAAAGGCGACTGACTCCCAGATCTGGGAGGGGGTGGGTGCCCCAGCTTGGCCTCCAGAGAAAAGTCTAGTCTGAACCCCGCAATCCCTCTAGTGCGTACCTAAGGACCTTGCACCCCACTCCACCCACCCCGAGGGCAGGCAGCGAGCGAAAGCCGGGTTCACCTGCCCGCTACCCCGCGCCGGAGCCGGCCCGCCTCCCGCCCCGCCTGCCGGTCCAGCCGCCTCACCATTGGCTGCCCCGTCAGGGCCCGAGCCCCTAGCGGGGTAATTAACGAGGGATTAATGAGATTCCCAAAGTCAACAGAAAAATCGATGGGCCGTGGAGCCCGAGCGGCGGCTGCGCAGTCCCGCAGGGGGAGGGCGTCGGGGGCACCGGTCGGTCCAGGGCGCTGCAGCTCACCTGGACGCAAGGTCCACCCTGCGCCCGCGTCGGTGGTTAGCCCGCCGCGATGCCGGTCCAGGCCGCAGGTAAGGCTCCCCAGCGGCGCCGCTCAGCCCCGAGCGCCTGCGCCGCAGGCAGAAGGTTCCTGCGAGCCTGCCTCCAACACTCTCTGCTTCCAAAGTGGAGTGCAGGACCCAGGGGCTGCAAGGGTTGGGGAGAGAGGGCTGGGGAACTGGGGAGTCGCCAACTCCTTTCACCGGAGGCTGGCCCGTCTGCGTCTTCCACCCCACCTCCGGTTCTGTGCCCACCTCCTTTCCACCGTCTGGGGCACACACAGGTTAGCTGGTCGTGCGCCCTGACCCGGCCAGTTCCACAGAGCTGAGATGAGGCGTTGAGACCAGGATAACACCTAGGGATTGGTTAAAGGGATATGGGGTTGGGGCTGTCTGGACGTCGGGTCTGAGCACCAAGGAAGCGGCTGCCCCCGGGGTCCTGCAGTCCCTCGGATGGCTCCTAAAGAAATCCCCAAGCTATCCAGTCCGAAATCAGCCGCCTGTTCTGGGAACTGGTCCCGCGTGTCTGGCCCTGAGCCGGTCCCGATGGCTCCCTGGCTTTCATCGCCCGCCTCTAACTGAGACCCATAAACCAGTTTGGTGTCCTGGCCCTCCCTTGGACTGGCGTCGTGCCAAGGGGCGTGCCAGGGGGCGGTGGACTCCTTGTCATTTCCAGGTGGGCTGGTCCTAGTGGTCTTCCCACGACCCCTACTGCCCACCGTGGCACCCTGCCCAGAGGTGAACGGAATCCGCCCCTTTGATCGCTTCCTCCAACAGCTGCTGGAGAGTTGAACCTCCCCACGGGAGATGAAGACCTGGAGGGAGAGGGTCCCTGGAACCAGGGTCCTCTCTAGACCTGCAACTGGAGCAAAAAACACCCCCAGAATGCACCAGTAACCCCAATTCTTCCATCTTCTCCAGGACCCCAAAAGAACTGTAAGGAAAAGCACAGATAGCTAACACGGAGGGCTCCCTGCGCGCTAGACACTACAAGTAGTTGTGAAATCACTTAATTCTGACAAAACCCTATAAGGTAGCTACTACAGGTTATTAATTCCTTTATTCATTCAAGAAGTTATTGAGTGTCTCCTCTGTGCCGGGTACTACAATTCCATAGTTGTATATCTGTTTTACAGAGGAGGACATTGAGGCACAGAGGGTCTAAGTAGCTACAAAGGCAGTAGACGCCAGAACCTGGGCTTTTAGTCATTAGAGAAACCTGCCTGGGGAGGGGGGCAGGCGGCAGGCTTGGGGTAAGGTGAAGTGGAGCCACAAGTGTTACAAAAAGGAACAGGGAGGTGTCCCTGTGAGCCTCGGCCTTGCTCAATCTGGGCGGGAGAGCCTGGGAGGAAAAGATACAGATCGCCTGGGAAGCCTGCCCGTTGCGATGGGAGGGGACACGGTAAGGGGAAGGGTCTCTGTCCACAGCGCTGGTACTGAAAGTTCCCTGGAAACTGCCAAGCATCAGTGGGGCAAACTCTGGGTGCGCATCGTGGCTGTGCTGGATTCGGGGGTATGGGTTAAGCAGGACCTGGTCTCTACTTTGGAGGAGTTCCTGACTTTGAGGGGAGCCACACCCCCGGCCTGCCTGACAGCGTGTACATTCTCTCTCTCTCTCTCTCTCTCTCTCTCTCTCTCTCTCTCTCTCTCTCTCTCTCTGGAGAGGAGTAGAGGAGTGGCCCCAGCAAAGTAGCTGCCAGCGTGCTTGGGCAGAGAGAGAAAGCATCAGTGGTGGGTGGGAGGGATAAGAGGAGCTCCACACCCCGTCTGGGCATGGAGGGTCAGGGAAGGCCGCTTAGCAGAGGCGGATCTCTGCTGAGTCTTTAAGGGTAAACTGAGAAACCGTGGGATAAGAGGAGTGGGCAAAGATGGGGAGGTGAGAAAAAGCAGGGTGCATTCTGGGAACTGCAGCTACAGGGTACCACCCATGGGGAGCGGAAGACCCCCATGCACGAGAGGTAAGCTGAGGCCAGATGAGGAAGCAGAATCGGCGCCCCTGCTTGAGTGCTGTGTGCACTGGGGGGGGGGGGGGGGCATATGAGCCCGGGCTGTCTTGTTTCATTCGGAAAGGCCACACAGGCCACGGCAGGTGCTTTGAACTTTATACTGAGGGCATCTGGTGGCCTCTGCAGGGCCTTTGGGAGGGGACAGGCACCATGGGCAGGGAGACCAGTCCGGGAGAGAGTGGAGAGGGCCTGACTTTGGTAGCGGTTGGAGTTGAGGGAAAAAAAAATCTAAGCAGCTTGGAGCTGGAATGGACAGGCTTGGGCAGGAGGGTGTGTGAGGTGCAAGGAGGGGAGCCCCGTTCCCTGAGATGTGGGTGGAGCTAGGCAAAGCTTCAGGAGAATGGGGATGGTGAGCACTCAGGGCACCCAGGTGACTCTCCAGGAACCTCCCGGGCTGGCCAAGCAGAAGCCTGCCGTCAGCACAGCGCAGAGGAGCAGCGGATGCATCCCTGCTCTCTGCTGGGAAGTTCAGTCCCACTGGGAAGAGAGAATGTCCAAGGCGGGGAGATGTGCTGGACCCGGAGCAGCAGGTGTTGAGGGGCCTGAGACCTGGCCGAGCAAGTGGCTGGCCTCAGTGAAAACCTGGGGAAGGCAAGGAAGTAGCAGGAGACAGCCAGGGGGAGAGGAGGGTCAAGGCTAGCGTCCCGCCGGGCGTGGTGGTTCATACTTGTAATCTCAGTACTTGGGAGACTGAGACTGGAGGATTGGGGTTCACGGCCAGCCTCAGCTATTTATTTATTTATTTATTTATTTATTTATTTATTTATTTATTTATTTATTTACTTGAACCTCAGTTATTTGATGAGGCTCTCCACAACTTAGCAAGACCCTGTTTCAAAATAAAGAATAAAAAATAGGACTGGGGGTGTAGCATGGAGGTAGAATGCCCCTGGGTTCAAGCCCCAGTGCCGCAAAAAAAAAAAAAGGACTAGTGTCCCCATGCTGTGCTGGGCATGCTGGGACAGCTAGAGGTGGGCAGGTGGAAGTCGGTTCTAGCAAAGTCAAAGGCAGGCATCCGTGCTGATCTCCACCCGTCCTGTGCACTTGGCAGACATTACAAATCAATCCCAGAGCTTTCCCCCAAAACATTTAAAATTCATTTTAATTACATAAGTAATGGTACTGAGGATCGAACCCAAGGGTATTCCACTTTTGAGGTACACTCCTAGCCTTTTTATTTTTTTATTTAGAAGCAAGATCTTGCTAAGTTGTTGAGACTATCCTTGAATCTGTGATCCTCCTGTCTCAGCCTCCCAAGTACTGGGATTACAGGTGTACACCACCTCATCTGGGTTTTTTTGTTGTTTTTGTTTTGTTTTGTTTTGTTGTTGCTGTTTGTTCCTGTATGTGTGGTACTGGGAGTTGAACCCAGGGGCATTCTAATTCTGAGCTACATTCCCAGCCCTATTTTTTATTCTTTATTTTGAAACAAGGTCTCCCTAAGTTGCAGAGGGCCTCGCTAAGTTGCTGAGGCTGGCCTTGAATCTGTGATGCTCCTGTCTCAGCCTCCCCCACCCCCTTTAAAAAAAAAAAAAAACTAGAACATAAAAGCCTACCACTTCCAGTCCAAGTCCCCTCGTCCCTTCCCCAAAAGAAATGCCTACTGAAAACCCAGTGGGCATCTTCTAGCCCTTCAAGAGTCATTCATAAACACCCTATGTGCCCACAATATGGTATTATTTCAGATCATAGCGTTCTTCCCCTCAAGCCCAGATCCAGCCTCAGGATCCTTCTCAACACAATACTCTAGGCAATCATGACCCAAATAATGAGGGTCAGAGAAGACACCTACTCATATCTTCAGTTCAGGAGTGGAATTCCTCCCAGAAGTTAGGAGCTGCCTTTCATTCTTTGAAAGTCACAGCCCTGGAAAGTGGCCCTGTGCTTATGCCCCTGACCCCCTTCACAGACCTCATTGCCCCGCCTTAGGATCAGGCACTGAGTCAGAAAGTGGGGTGTCCCAGCTGGGAGTGGGGAGGTGGGGGAGGTGGTCCTCAAACCAGCCGAAACAATATTTTATGTATATGTGCAACATAAAGGGTCTGCCTATCTCCTGGTCCATCAGAATCTCCTTGGTCCTACAAGATATTCAGGACAACTGCTATTATTTCCGCTGTCCCAACCAGAGAGGTTGTCTAGCTTGTCCTAGGTCTCACAGCAGTTAGGGGCAAGGCTGGACTCGAACCTCAGGCCAACCTGGCAGCCAACGCAGGACCCTTGCCTCCCTCTCCAGCCCCTGCTGACGCTCCACGCATACTCTCTCCAGAAGCACAGGAGGCTGAAGCAGCTCCGGCCGAGAGGGAGCAAGAGGACAGGGGAGCCAAGCCGACAGGAATCCCCGGCCAGCCCCGGGAGAGGTCCTGGCTGGTGCGCCATTTCTCCCTCCTGCTTCGGCGGGACCGGCAGGCCCAGAAGGCTGGGCAGCTCTTCTCGGGGCTCCTGGCCCTCAATGTGGTGTTCCTGGGCGGAGCCTTCATCTGCAGCATGATCTTCAACAACGTGGCGGTCACACTGGGGGACGTGTGGATCCTGCTGGCCGCGCTCAAGGGCCTGTCCCTCCTCTGGCTCCTCTACTACACGGCCGGCACCACGCGGCGGCCCCACGCCGTGCTCTACCGGGACCCTCACGCGGGACCCATTTGGGTGCGGGGTGCGTGTCGGGGTGCTGGGTGGACAGAGGGGGCCAGGGAGGGCCCGAGGGCTCCAGGGCAGGTGCCAATGCCCGCCTGGCCTGGCCAGGCTCCCTGGTACTCTTTGGCAGCTGCACCATCTGCCTCAACGTCTTCCGCATGGGCTACGACATCAGCCATTCGCACTGCAAGTCAGAACTGGAGCTCATCTTCCCTGTCATCGAGATCGTCTTCATGGGCGTCCAGGTGACAGGTCTCTGGGGGGGACGCACCCTACCTACCCAGGGCTGCAGGCACACACGCCCGCCTATACCAGAAGCAGCCGCAGAGCCATACCTCCGTGCCCCGGGGTAGATACATATAGCCAGTACACACACACACACACACACACACACACACACACATCAACACACACCACATCTCGCAAATGTAGACACCTATAAACACATCTGCCCGTGTGCACTTGCGTGCACCTGAATATCTGCTCCCCAGATGTGCGAGCCTCCTCTCCCTAACAACCTCCAACTCTCTCTTGAGTTTCTGCCGCGCACCAGGCCCCCGTCAGCTGCAGCGTTCACATCACCTTCTCTGTTTCCCCCACCAAGAAGGCATTTTCCCCCAAGCAAGTGGGCATGGGGGCCCCTTTTCAGAGCCAAAGTGACTAAGGCTCCGAGATGTTGCTTCACCGACCCAGTACTACACAGCAAGGACTTCGCCGTGCTTCCTCACGGTGACTCCCATGGTGAATACACACTGGCAGCTGGGGTGCACCGTCCCGCCTCTCCACCCCAGCACCTGGGGCTCAACGCCCTGTTTCTTTCAGACCTGGGTGCTCTGGAAACACTGTAAGGACTGCGTTCAGGTGCAGACCAATTTCACTCGGTAAGATTCTCTCCCTCCAAAGCCCCCCACAGCGCCCTCTGTGACACCCCACCACTGCCACCACCACCAGCGTCCCTGCACAGCGGGGCCCTGGGGCTGGGGTTGAGCTTGAGATTGGTCCCCGGGGTCCCCTGGGATCTGGCTTTGGGACTGCCTGGTGGCCCCGGTGGCAGTGGATGGTGAGAATCGGGCACCCAGGAAGCCAGCCGGGCTGCGTGAGCAGGGTGCCGGCCTTCCTCCAGGTGCGGCCTGATGCTGACCTTGGCCACAAACCTGCTGCTGTGGGTCCTGGCTGTGACCAACGACTCCATGCACCACGAGATTGAGGCCGAGCTCAGCGCCCTCATGGAGAAGTTCTCAGGTACAGGGGGGACGAGACCTTCCCCCAACACACACACACACACACACACACACACACACACACACACACACCCTACACACCTCAAACCAATGAGGCTCAGAGAGTTACAGATAGGAAGCAAACTCTAGAGACCAGATAGGTAACAATTAAACTGCAAACTGCAATTTGTGCAGGCATCTCCTGCCCCCTCAGGGCCCGGTGCCCTGCATCCCTGCTCCCAACAGCCACGTGGCTGTCAGTAAGCTAGCCACTAATCCTGGCTGAGCTAGTCCCCGGGAAGTCCAGGTATGTACCCCACCCTGCTCTTTGCTTTTTTTTTTTTTTTTTTTTGTGGTACTGGGTATGGAACCCAGCTGCATTCTACCTCCAAGCTACACCCCCAGCCCTATTTTTTTATTCTTTATTTTGAAACAGGGTCTCACTAAGTTGTGGAAGGCCTCACTAAACAGCTGAGGCTGGCCGAGAACCCAGATCCTCCGGTCTCAGCCTCCCAAGTACTGGGATTACAAGTGTGCGCCCCCACGCCCGGCTGGCTCTTTGCATTTTACTCACAAGAATCTAGCAAGTCTTCAGAGCCAAAAGGAATGTTTCCCTACTACAATGTTAGATATCCAGACATATCAGGAGGGACAGGAAAAAAAACAAAACAAAACAAAACAACCTCCCTAGATTCTCCCACCCAATCCGCAGCCTGTACAGTCTGCCATTAGAAGCTATATCCCATAAACCCGCATGGGAACCTTGCAATCTACAGGATTTGGCCACACCTGTGTGTCTACTCCCCCGCCCCGCCCTCAGGTGGCATCCTGACCTGCATGCAGCAAGCCCTGCCAGCACACGGCGTTTACACACCCACCGCACAAATCACGGCGCGCCCGTGTGCTGTGTACACGCCTTCTGCCTCTCATGCCTTGTACATTTCTCATAAAGCTGTGCAAAAAGAATTTTGGGCAAGTGACACAATGTGTGTGTGTGTGTGTGTGTGTGTGTGTGTGTGTGTGTGTGTGTTATTAGGGATCGAACCCAGGGGTGTTCTATCTCTGAGCTACCTCCCCAGCTTGACTTTTATTTTTATTTTATTTTATTTTATTTTTGCGGTACTGGGGATTGAACTCAGGGGCATTCTACCTCCAAGCTATACCCCCAGCCCTATTTTTTATTCTTTATTTTGAAACAGGGTCTCACTAAGTTGCAGAGTGCCTCACTAGGTAGCTGAGGCTGGCCTCCAACCCAGATCCTCCGGTCTCCGTCTCCCAAATGCTGGGATTACAAGCGTGCGCCACCACGCCTGGCTGAGTTTTATTTTTTATTTTGAATCAGTGTCTTGCTAAGTTGCTGAGGGCCTCGCTAAGTTGCTGATGCTGGCCTAGAACCTGTGATCCTCCTGCCTCAGCCTCTTAAGTACTGGGGTTACAGGCATGCACCACCACACCTGGATGACATCATGGATTTTTTGTTATAATTATTAAAAAACCTCAGGCCAAGCATGGTGGTACATGCCTGTATTCCCAGTACTTGGGAGGCTGAGTCAGGATCTCAGTGTGGTGGAAAGCCCCAGCAACTTAGCAAGACCTTGTTTAAAAAAACAGATGATAGATAGATAGATGATAGATAGATAGATAGATAGATAGATAGATAGATAGATAGATAGGGCTGGGTAGTAGCTCAGAGGTAGAACACTCCAGCAACTAACACACACACACACACACACACACACACACACACACACACACACACACACACACATTCTCTGTCTCTGTCTCTGTCTCTCTCTCTCTCTTTCTCTCTCTCAAGCTAGGGAAGTATCTCAGTGACACAGCACTTGCCTAGCATGCTCAAGGCACTGGGTTCAATCCCCAGTACTTCAAAAATAAATTAAAATTAAAAAACTTTGAGCCGGGCGTGGTGGGGCACACTTGTAATCCCAGTACTTGGGAGGCTGAGACCGGAGGATCCAGGTTCGCTGCCAGCCTCAGCTACTTAGTGAGGTCCTCTGCAACTTACTAAGACCTTGTTTCAAAATAAGAAGTAAAAAATTGGGCTGGGGGTGTAGCTCAGAAGTAGAATGCCCCTGAGTTCAATCCTCAGTGCCGCAAATAAAATAAAATAAATAAATGTATTTCAGCCTAGTGCATTGGCACAAACCTGTGATCCCAGCTACTCAGGAGGCTGAGACAGGAGGATTGCAAGTTTGAGGTCAGCCTTGGCAACTTAGCAAAACCCTGTCTCAAAATAAAAAATAAGAAGAGCTGGGGGAGCAGGGCATGGTGGCGCATCCTTGTAATCCCAGCATTTGCAAGGCTGAGACCAGAGGATCCGGGTTCGCAGCCAGCCTCAGCTACCTAGTGAGGCACTCCGCAACTTAGTGAGACCCTGTTTCAAAATAAAGAATAAAAAGTAGGGCTGGGGGTGTAGCTCAGAGGTAGAATGCCCCTGAGTTCCATCCCCAGTACCACAAAAAAAAAAAAAAAAAAAAAAAAAAGAAGGGCTGGGGGTATAGCTCAATGGTAGAATGCTCCTGGGTTCGATCCCTGGTGCCATAAAAAAAATGAATTAACTAAGTAAGTATATTTCCCTACATTACCACATGCTATTGTAATTGCCAACAAGATTCCTTAATATCATCCCAGTCCTCTATAGAATCCATAATTCCACTTTCCCCAATTAGCCCAGGGAACACCGTTTGCAGAGGACTGGCTCAATCCCACAATGCATTGAGCTGACTCTTCAGTCTCTCAGTCTCTTTTTCCCTAAAGACATGGGGACATTTCTTTTTGTTTTGTTTTGTTTTGTTTTGCGGTACTGGGGATTGAACTCAGGGGCATTCTACCTCCGAGCTATACCCCAGCCCATTTTTTATTCTTTATTTTGAAACAGGGTCTCACTAAGTTGTGGAGTGCCTCACTAGGTAGCTGAGGCTGGCCATGAACCCGGATCCTCCGGTCTCAGCCTCCCAAATGCTGGGATTACAAGCGTGCGCCACCACACCCGGCTGACACGGGGACATTTAACTTGTTTCCCTCTCCCCTGTTTTTCCTAGAAAATGGAAGTGTGCACCAAAGTCTGAATTAGGTTCAGGTTGGACCTTTCTGGCAGCAGTGCTTCCCCAGGGGTACCATGTGCCTTCAAGGGCCACTTGATCCGAGGCCCTGACATTTGCCCGGCCCGTGCTGCTGAGGCCATGGCCGGGCCCAGGTGTGGCAGCCAGACCCTGCGTTGTGAATTACAGGTTTGCCCTGCCCAGCAAGCAGTTTGTGGCTGTGACATTTAACACCAAGCACATCATGGGTTTTTTTGTTTGTGTGGCACTGAGGATTGATCCCAGAAACATTCTACCATTGAGGCTACACCCTAACTCTCTTTATTTACTTTGAAACAGGATCTCACTGTTACCAGGTGCTGGCCTTCAACTTGTGATCCTCCTGTCTCAGCCTCCCAAGTACTGGGATTATAGGCATGTACCACCATAACCAACTCACCCTAACCCTTTTTATTTTTTACTTTGAAACAAAGTCTCACAAAGTTACCACATGCTGGCCTTCAACCTGCAATGTTTCTGTCTCCATACTCTCCCAAGTGCTGGGATTACAAGCGTGTATCTCTGCTTGGGAGGCTGAGACAGGAGGATCGCAGATTCACAGCCAGCCTTGGCTACTTAGTGAGGCCCTCTGCAATTTAGTGAGAGCCTGTTTCAAAATAAAGAATAAAAACTAGGGCTGGGGGGTGTAGCTCGGAGGTAGAACGCCCCTGGGTTCCATCCCCAGTTCCGAAAAAAAAAAAAAAGAATATTGTGTTTTAAATGCTTTACATAAACTTTGCACCTGTAGTCCTGAATCCTTTTGTAAAAGAATAGCCATTCTGAGCCAGGTATGGTGGCGCATACCTGTAATCTCAGTACTTGGGAGGCTGAGATGGGAGGATCACTGGTTCAAGGACAGCCTCAACAACTTAGCAAGACCCTCAGCAACTTTAGCAAGACTCTGTTTCAAAATAAAAAATAAAACAGGCTGAGGAGGGCATAGCTTGAAAGTAGAATGCCCCTGGTTTGAATCTCCAGTATTTATCTCTTCCAAAAAAAAAAAAAAAAAAAAAAGGAATGACTATTCTACAATTTCTGATTTCTGGGCTTCAGTTTCCACAGCTGTAAACTGAACAGCTGGCTGGCTAGGTCCTTTCTACCTCTGACATATTCCTGGAGAGGGATGGGGGTAACCGGTCTCCTCGGAGCGGGGCCCACCTGAATGTCTGTCCCCTCCCGTCCGCCCCCTCGAAGGCAACGGGACCAACAGCTGCTTGTGCCTCAACCTGACGGTGTGCGAGGTCTTCCGGCGGGGCTACCTGATGCTGTACCCCTTCAGCACCGAGTACTGCCTCATCTGCTGCGCCGTGCTCTTCGTCATGTGGAAGAACGTGGGCCGCCGCCTGGCAGCCCACGCGTGCGCCCAGCCCCGCACGCCGCCCTTCCGCCTGCACGGGGCCATCTTCGGGCCGCTGCTGGGCCTGCTGACGCTGGTGGCGGGCGTGTGCGTCTTCGTGCTCTTCCAGATCGAGGCCAGCGGCCCCGACATCGCCCGCCAGTACTTCACCTTGTACTACGCCTTCTACGCGGCCGCGCTGCCCGCCATGAGCCTGGCGTGCCTGGCGGGCACGGCCATCCACGGGCTGGAGGAGCGCGAGCTGGACACGCTCAAGAACCCCACGCGCAGCCTGGACGTGGTGCTGCTGATGGGCGCGGCGCTCGGCCAGATGGGCATTGCCTACTTCTCCATCGTAGCCATCGTGGCCACGCACCCCCACGAGCTGCTCAACCAGCTCATCCTGGCCTACTCCCTGCTGCTGATCCTGCAGCACATCACGCAGAACCTCTTCATCATCGAGGGCCTGCACCGCCGCCCGCTCTGGGAGGAGGCGGCGGCCGAGGACCCCTGGGCGGGGAAGCCTGAGGCTGAGCTTTCCCGCCGGGGCTCCCTGCTGGAGCTGGGCCAGGACCTGCGCCGGGCCTCGCGGGCCTACATACACTCCTACAGCCACCTCAACTGGAAGCGGCGCACGCTCAAGGAGATCTCCCTCTTCCTCATCCTCTGCAATATCACGGTGAGTGGCTGGGCCCGGGGCTGGGGGCGTGGGAGGGGCGGTGCTGGTCACGTGGTGGACCCGGAAATCCTCACTCAGGAAGGGATGGATCAAGGAAGGTCTCCTGCTCCTTTCTCATGAGCTGACTGCGGCTTGGGAACAGTGAGTGTCACCCCCAGCTCCCCACAAGCTGCCTGGCATGAACCAACATGCCCAGCACAGAGCTAAGTACTCCTTACAAACAAATATGCAAGATTCCCGCGCTCCGGAAACCTACTGTCTAGCCGGAGAGATATCAGGGGACCTGCTAGAGGATAACTGCTGAATTCATCGTTCACTGAATTGGGTCAAAAGAAGAGATCAGAAAGTACCTGGTTTTTGCTGGGCGTGGTGGTGCACGCTTGTAATCCCAGTACTTGGGAGGCTGAGGCAGGAGGATCACAGGTTCTTGGCCAGCCTCAGAGACTTAGTGAGGCCCCTCCACAACTTAGTGAGACCCTGTCTCAAAATAAAGAATCAAAAATAGATCTCAGTACTTGGGAGGCTGCAGACAGGAGGATCACAGGTTCGAGGCCAGCCTCAGCGACTTGTGAGGCCCTCTGCAACTTAGTGAGACCCTGTTTCAAAATAAAGAATAAAAAATAGGGCTGGGGGTGTAGCTCAGAGGTAGAATGCCCCTGGGTTCAACCCCCAGTGCCACACACACAAAAAAAAAAAAAAAAAGAAAAGAAAAAAGAATAAAAATAGGGCTGGGGGTGTAGCTTGGCGGTAGAATGCCCCTGGGTTCAATCCCCAGTACTGAAAAAAAAGGGGGGAAACTGAGGCTTGGATTGGTTGACTTGCCCATGGTCACACGGCCTGTAATGGCAGTGCTGGGACAACTCGGGGTTACTTGGCCCCAGGACCCCTAGTGTACTGAAAACATACCCCAGACATGAAAAGCCCCGGTCCATACAGAGAACAAGTAATGAATTGACTCCAAAGCATGTTAGGAACTCAGAGGAGGAGGCGTGGGCCCGAGTGGCCGAGGCCGGCTTCGAGTTTGGGTCTGGGCTGACAGCAGTGGTGCACACCGGTAATCCCAGTACCTGGGAGACTGAGACAGGAGGATCGCAGGTTCAAGGCCAGTCTCAGCAACTTAGTGAAACTCTGTTTCTCAACAAAAACCTGGGGGTGTAGCTCAGAGGTAGAATAAAAAAGAAGAGGTTTTGATCTGAGCCTTGAGGAATGGATGGATTTGGGACAGGAAGGTAGGCGCGGACAGGGATGGCTGTGACTAGCGGACAAGAAAGGTTCAACGCTGGAGACCGGAGCCCAGCTTGTCAGAGCAGGTGGCTTGGGGGGAGTTCCTGCCGCGCTCTGTCCTGGAGGCAGCCTGGGGGTTCATGATCTTTCTGGAGTCCAGGCGGGCCCCAGGGAAGCCGAGGAGGTGGCCCTGGCCTTCTGCAGTGTCGGGGAGGAAGACCCAGAGGCAGAAGAGCCGCTCCACAGCTCCGGAGAATGGCAGGTTCTGGGGCCTGCCTCCCCTGAGCTGAGCGCTTTGGGGTCCCCCACTGAACACCTTCTTCTCCCCCCTTAGTTGTGGATGATGCCGGCATTTGGTATCCACCCAGAGTTTGAGAACGGACTAGAAAAAGATTTCTATGGCTACCGGACGTGGTTCACCATCGTCAACTTCGGCCTGCCTCTGGGGGTCTTCTACCGCATGCACTCGGTTGGGGGGTTGGTGGAGGTCTACTTGGGGGCCTGAGGCCGCCCAGGGACCCGCCCTCAGCAGAACCTTGAAGTGCCAAGGCCGGAGAGACGGGAGCTCACTGTAAGAGATAGAGGCCAGCCTGGGGCTCCCACAGCCTCCCTTCCCCAGAGCCTCACTGAGAAAGAGAGGAGGCTCTGGCTGTAGCCAAGACCAAGAGGCACGCCTGGGCACCGTGCTTCGGATACCCGTGCCAAGGTGTGGGCACGGGCCCCTTGCCTTACCACCACAAGCCCTCCACAACCCATGCAACCAAAGGTGGACCCCAAGGAGCTGGTAAGGGTGCCCACTGCTACTGCCTGAGGGTCAGTCCTAAGTAATGGACCCTGGGGTCCCAGCCAGGCCTCAGGGGTCTGCCTCCTGCTGTGTGTGGGTGGGGGGGTGTCTTGTCAGCGTTCTGCCCAGGATATCCTGGAAGCTCAGAGCTCAGGCTCCTCGGGCAGCCCCGCCCCTCTCCCCCCACACACCCTGCCTCTTAATGAGCTCATTAATTAGCTGCCAGGCTGGGTTCAACAGCTCTCTCCTGCTGCCATAAACCCTGTTTGTTTGATCGATTACATTTGAGCTTCGTGGCATTTGTTCACGGGGACAGAGTTGCCACTGTAGGCGTGCTGGGAAGGATGGTGCTCCTGGGCCGGGCTGTGGGCTTGGAACAGTCCTGTTCCTGAACCACGAAGGCTTTAAACCAGACCTCCCCTCGTCTGATCCACGTGAGGAGGTGGGAAGGGGGTTAGGGCTCCTGCAGCCCCCGCCTCCACCCCTTGCCAGCACCCTCTCTCTGGGACAGTGGCTTGGAGACCTTCTGCTGGCTGGCCATGGGTGGTCACTGCGGCCCCGGGGCTGCGGGTCCCCAGGCCTGTGGGACCCTCTGAGCCATCAGGTGGAGCAGAAAGGTGAGTGAAAGCCAGGTGCCGACAACCCATCCCTCTCCCTGAGCCCAGAGCAAACAGCACGCTATGCACAGGGTGAGGCTCTGCCCGCCCCTGAAGCCCCGCTGCCAGGAGGCTGGGCATCGGCCAGCCCAGGAACAATGCCCAGGCCCCAGTGCAGGCTCAGGGGCTGCTGGAGCCGTGGGGAGAGGGGAAGGCATTGGGATTCAGGCCCTCGGCCGGCTCATTCCTGGGCAGCCATAGTCCAGGACCCAGATCCTAGGTGACAGGGCCAGATCCTGCTCCCCACCCCCCACCCCCACCAAGAAAATGGCAAATGCCAGTTCCCAGTCATTGGTAAAGCCTTCAGGGGACTGACTCTGGGGTACGGAGTCCCCAGCAGCCCTGAACATAAGAGTCTGGGGCCTCCCCCCATTCCACGCACGAAGCAGAGCTTGGTGAGGGAGCTTTTATTGTGTAAAGTGACCGATTGTACAGAGCAAAGATTGTACTGACACAGGAGGGGCGCCCCCCAATCATCCAGGCAGTGGGCGGGGCAGGGAGGACTGACAGCTGCCCCTCCCATCAGCCTGGCCATACCCACTGGCCCAAGGGATACAGCAGGGGACCCTCAATCCCCACTCGGGACCCCTCGAGCCCATGAGGTGCCCCAGTCTGGCTTTGCAGTCTGCCAGGCCTTGGCCTTCTCATGGGTGACCTGGTCACACCACCCCCGCAGGCCCTGGCAGGGATCAGGCCTGGAACAGGTGGTTTCAGGATACCACTCATCCTGCCCGGGTACCTCGGGCTCCTTCTTGGGCAAAACCATTAGGGCCCAATGACCTAGCAGGCAGAAATGGTCCTGAAGGGGGATCCAGAATGGGAGGGGCTCTGGCCGGGCTGTAGCCCTGAAAGCAGGGGGCTCCTAGGACACCAGCCTGAAGGCCGGGGGGTCAGAGCTGGTCCCTGTCGTCCCCAGCCACAGGGGGCCCCTGGGGCCTCCACCCCAGACCTGTCCACTGTGCCTGCCCCGGGCCCTGATGCAGTTATTAAAGCTCAGAACAGTGGGAGAAGGGAACACTGGGGACCAGGAGCCCCCGGCCCCATTCTCCTGCAGGCGTCTTGTCTTTACACCCGCTGGATCTCAAACAGCTTCACGTCGGTGTCATACCAGATGGGCGGGTCCACATTCCTGCAGAAAGAGTGGGCGGTCACCTTCCACAAGGGGACTTCTTTCAGTAAAGGCTCCAGGGAAGAGCTGGGCAGGAGCAAAGTCCAAACCAACTGTTTCCCATCCAAGACCAGACCACCTTGACTCTCTTTTTTTTTTTTTTTTTGTGGTCCTGGGGATTGAACCCAGGGGCATTCTACCTCCGAGCCACACCCCAGCCCTATTTTTTTATTCTTTATTTTGAAACAGGGTCTCACTAAGTTGCGGAGAGCCTCACTAAATAGCCGAGGCTGGCCGCGAACCTGCGTTTCTCTTATCTCAGCCTCCCAAGTACTGGGATTACAAGCGTGCACCACCACCCACGCCCGGCTACCTCGACTCTTTTGACATTAACCCCCTGACAGACAGGGCCTCCCAGAGCTGAGGTCCCTGCTGAGCGCCTCTGGACAGGCCCTTCGGGGGTGGGGGGACCCAGAGCTGCCCCCTACAGGACCCACCTCAGATAGACGACACCCCACATGTAAGTGCGGAACCACATGGCGGTGCCCGAGTTGGCCTGGTACTTGCGGATGAGGATGGGGTGGGGCACGGGCAGCAGCCCCACCAGGGTCCCGTGCTGCAGGAACTTCAGGATCTCCGACTCGTCCGTCAGGCCCCTACAGGGGGGAGCCTGGGCTAGGAGGCTTGGGGCTCCCCCAGGACCTCCGAGACCCACCCCCACCTACCCGGTGCCCCGAAAGCCCGCCCAGCCTCAGACTCACTTGTCAATGCAGATCTTCTCCACCTGCGGAACCAGCACCTGCAGCAGGCGCATGATGGTCTGCAGGGGCAGCTTGGACTTCCAGGACAGGATCTGGGAGAGGGAAACAGCCCCAGCGCTGTGGGACAGGCCAGACCCTGACCCAGAGCCGGGGGCTCCCCAAGGCCGAGAGCACGTCCCCTCCCTGCAGCAGGGCCTGCACCCCTTGAGCAGTACAGGCAGGCCAGTCGGGGACTGGTGCTATAGCGCTGTGTCCCCTTTAATCCCCAGGATGGTGTGATCAGGCGGGGCCTTTACTAGCCTCACTCCGCTGCCGTGGTGGGGATCTCGGGAACACAGGGGATGGGGAGCGACGCAGGGAAGGAGTTGGGAAGGGTGACACGGAGGCAAACCAGAGCTGTGGAAGGAGGAAGCTGAGCCAGGAGGCCAAACACCAGGAAGGCCACCCGGCCACAAGGGCAGACCCCAGCCCGGCTCCAGAGAGGCTTCTGTGTAGACACACTTCCACCCCATATATATATATATTTTAAAACTAGGACTTGAACCCAGGGGAGTTCTACCTCTGAGCTATATGCTCAGGCCTATTTATTTATTTATTCATGTATTTATTTTATTGTGGTACTGGGGATTGGATCCAGGGACATTCTACCTCTGTGCTATACCCCCAGCCTGGTTTTTATTCTTTTATTTTGAAACAGGATCTCACTAAATTGCAGAGAACCTCACTAAATTGCTGAGACTGGCCAGGAGCCTGCAATTTTTCTGTCCTGACCTCCCAAGTACTGGGATTACAAGCATGCGCCACCACACCTGGTATCTTTTAATTTTTTTTTTTTTTTTTAATTTTGAAACAGGGTTTCACTAAGTTGCTGAGGGTCTCGCTAAGTTGCTGAGGCTGGCCTGGAGCCTGCAATCCTCCTGTCTCAGCCTTCCAAGGGATGACAGGCACGCGCCCCCCACACCTGGCTCAACCCCTGTCTTTCCTGAGCTGGTCTTAGGACCAGGGGGGCCCTCGACCCACCCCATGTCAGTGCCACCTGTCCAGACCCCATCCCCTGGCTCCGGCAGCCTAGGCCCCTCACCCAATCTGACGTGGGGCTCCACTGTCCACTGGCTGACACGCTGGACAGACGCCGCTGCTCCCTCTGCATCTGGCCCGGCTCCTGGTCCCCGGGAAAGAAAAGGAGTGAGGGGGAGACAGCGGGTACAGAGCAGGGGCAGAGCGGCCACGAGGTGTCTCTGCTGCCCCCCCCGGGTGGGGGGTCCCTAACAGAGGGGCAAGCCCAGCCCAGCACCTTTGCCCCAGGGTCCAGGCCCAGCCCAGCCCAGCTCAGCCCAGTGACAGGTTTAGGGCCAGGGGCTGACAGGGCAGGCCGGGTAAAGGCCAGCCTCAGATAAGAGTGATGAATGAGGAGTCTGACGGCTGTAAGCCGTCACAGGGAGGGGTCTAGGAAGGCGCCCTCCCCCCAGCCAGCAGTGCCACCCTGCTTCCTGGGCACTGGCACCTGTCCCTCTGCCGCAGGTGACCTTAGAGTGCCCTTGCCCGGCTTTACCAGCCTTGAGGGTCCCCTTTACGCACCCCATTGGCCGGGCTGCTTTCTGCAGAGCTCTGCTGGGGCTCCGGCTCCAGGGACCGCAAGGTGCCATCTTCTGACACCTGGGACTTCTCCGTCAGCTTGTCGATGCCTGGATGGGACACAGAAGGGCCAAGGAGGGAGTGAGGACCTCTGCCCCCGTGCCCCTTCTGGCCTGGCCCCCAGGAGGCTGCCGGTCCTCCACACTGTACAACCATGGCATCTGATCTCCCCTCTGCCCACCGCTAAGCCCAACTCTCCCAGCCCCAAGGCCCTGCACACCCCCCAAGCGCCCCTTCCGCGGACCACTCAGTCCCCCCAGCGTCTCAAGACAGGCCGCGCCCCTTGCGAGAGGGCCACACCCCCAGGATTGCGCCCATCCTCCGCGGTGCCGGGAGCCACGCCCCCTGCCGTCCCCAGCTCAAGGCAGGCCACGCCCCTTACGAGATGGCCACACCCCCAGGATCACGCCCATCCTCCGCAGTCCTGGGAGCCACGCCCCCTGCCGCCCACAGCTCAAGGCAGGCCACGCCCCTCGGGAGATGGCCACACCCCCGGGATTGCGCCCATCCAACACCGCGCCGGGAGCCACGCCCCCTGCCGCCCGCCAGCGCCAGACCCACCTGGGGTGGCCACCAAGCTGGTCTTGAGGGTGCCCGGCTCCGCGGGGGCGGCGGGGCGAGACCCCTCCATGGAGGCGCCCTCCTGGGAGCCGGTGCGGGACAGGGGCTCCGGCGTCCGCCGCCGCCGCTGCAGGGCCTTGTGGATGGCGGGTGGGTCTGTGGGCAGGTTGGCTAGCTGGTGGAACACGCTGCGCTTGCGGATGATGGCGTAGACCAGGTTGGAGTTGCCTGTGGGGAGAGCGTGCGCCTGGCTTCAAGGAGGCCGCCGCCACCCCCTACCCAATCCGGGCTGGCTTCCTGGAGGGGGCGATGCAGAACAGGAGCAGGAGACGGTACCGGAGCCCAGGCAGGGCTGGCAGCGGTGTGTGCCCACTGTGGCGATACCCAGATGTTCCCGTGGGCTAGTCAGTAGCTCCTGGCCTTAACTCCTCACCACTTCTGGTTCCTGGAGGCCCATTCAAGACTGAAGGGCCGACACCCCCAAAAGTGGGGCAAGCCCAGCCAGCGCCATCCACAGCCAGCTGCCTGAGCCAGGGAGAAGCGCAGGAGGGCTCAGCTCGCATGTGCCTGTCCTCCACCACCCACCCCCAGGTCTCCACAGCTCTGGAGAGCACAAATGCTTGCCAGGGTATTCTGTGTGCCATCTACCTCCCTAGTCCTGCCTCCTGCCTGCCACACTCTGTGTGTGTGTGTGTGTGTGAGAGAGAGAGAGAGAGAGAGAGAGAGAGAGAGACAGACAGACAGACACTGAGGATTGAACCCAGGGGCATTACCTCTGAGACACACCCCCAGCCCTATTTTATTTTTATTTGGAAACAGGGTCTCACTAGGTTGATGAGTCTCACTACTTATGCTGAGGCCGTCCTTGAACCTGCGATCCGTCCTCCTGTCTCAGCCTCCCAAGTACTGGGATTACAAGCGTGCACCACCACGCCCGGCTCTGTTTTGCTTTCAGTTCAACATCCCACCCCAGGGCCTTTGCACGGGTCATCCCCTCTCCCTCTAATGTTTTTCTGCCCCCTCTTACTCCCATTCCTCCTTCAGAGATCCGTGCAAATTTGGCTTATTTTGCAAATAATAATAGCCATAATAATTGCTAAAATTTGAGTCGCCAGCCCGTGCTGAGTGCTTTTTGCGGGTTGCTTTATTTAATCCTCTGAATGGCCTCAGAGAGGAACTCTTAGCACTACTTTTTTTTCAGTACTGGGGATTGAACCCAGGGGCATTCTACCTCCAAGCTACACCCTCAGCCCTATTTTTTATTCTTTATTTGGAAACAGGGTCTCCCTAAGTTGCGGAGAGCCTCAGTAGGTAGCTGAGGCTGGCCTCGAACCCGGATCCTCCGATCTCAGCCTCCCAAATGCTGGGATTACAAGTGTGCGCCACCACGCCCGGCTCTCTTAGCACTGTTGTATTGACCAACTTAGAGATAAGAAAGCTGAGCCTCAGAGAAGTTTAAGTAATGTGCCCATAATCACAGAGCTAACGAGAGGCACGATCTGAATTTCCACCTGGCAGCTGCGCATCTGTGACACGGGGCAGGTGGCTGCTTGGACAGCCATCCGGGTCTTACCACCGGGAGCCTCCGTTATCCAATTTCACTTGAGCCATTTGTCAGGGGAGTCCTATGTTTAAAACCTGCCTCGGGGCCCCCATCACAGCTGCGAGCGCCACAGGGCAGGACGCACATATTCTTTGTTTATACCCCCAGGGTATACTGCAGGTGCTTAATAAGTGCACATTGTAAACAGACTGAGAGGCAGGCGGCCAGTAGTTGCGCCCCTCCCTGGAGGCCAGTTCCCAGGCTGTGCCCTGGCCCCGCCCCAACCACCCTGATGCCCCAGGTCCAGGCCCGGCGCCTCACCATCAAACTGGTACTGAATGATGTTGTTGAAGACCTCCAGGAGGAAGAAGACCAGGTGGTGGTTCTGGGCAGCAGAGAAGAGGAACCAGGTGGTAGAGAAGGCCTCCAGCAGGTGCAGTAGCTTGTTGGCAGTCACCATAGACAGGCTCTTGAGGTAGGGTGACACTGCAAGGGAGGAGGGCCAGCTCACGCCCAGGCCACCAACACCTGGCACATCGGGGCTGGGCAGAACAGCATACCCCTGCTCCCAGACCCTCCTGCCTGCGACGTCCCCTGCACAGCCAGGAGGACCAAGCCCTGGAGCCAGGTTCATCTGGTCATCCCTCCTGCAGCACCCCAGGAGGCCAGCTCACCCCTCACCGCAGGGCAACAGTATTCTGTCACAAAGCCAAGCCCAGGGCATTGCTCCTGGTCCTCCCCCCACCCCAGAGGGAAGCAGGACACCGACAAGACTGTCCCCGTTTTACAAAACAGGAAACTGAAACCCAGAGAGGTTATAAACTTGGCCCAAGTTCCCCAGTAATAAAAACGGTTGGAGCCAGGCGTGGTGGTGCACACCTGTAATCCCAGTACTTTGTGTGTGTGGGGAGGGGGGTGCTGAGGATGGAGCCCAGGGGCCTTCTACTTCCAGGCTACACCCCAGACCTGTTTTATTTTTTATTTGGGAACAGGGTCTCGCTAAGTTGCTGAGAACCTCGCTAAGTTACTGAGTCTGGCTTCGAATTTGTGATCCTCCTGTCTCAGCCTCCCAAGTACTGGGATCACAAATGTGCGCCATCATGCCCGGCTAATCCCTCAGCATCTTAGCAAGACTCTCAGCAATCGAGCAAGACCTTATTTCAAAATAAAAAAGGGCTGGGGAGCCGGGCGTGGTGGCGCACGCTTGTAATCCCAGCATTCGGGAGGCTGAGACCGGAGGATCCGGGTTCGCGGCCAGCCTCAGCTACCTAGTGAGGCACTCTGCAACTTAGTGAGACCCGGTTTCAAAATAAAGAATAAAAAATAGGGCTGGGGGTAGAGCTCGGAGGTAGAATGCCTCTGAGTTCAATCCCCAGTAC